>PVIJ01006002.1:48495-97074 GCA_004024925.1 Scalopus aquaticus | reverse complement strand
GAGAGGGGATCTGGTGGTTCTTTCTTCTCCTTGATCAGTCTTTTTAGCTTCTTTCCAAGTTCTACTCACCCGTGAGGGTGTTAGATTTATGTAGCGTTTCTGGATCTTCTCTGGGTTTGGCTGATGTCTCTTTATAGGCGGCTTGTCTTTTGGGAGAGTTGATACTAGCGTCCCTTCACCGCCATGTTGATGACGTCAATCAATAATGTTTGTTTATTTACAAATTTTGAAGAGGTTTTAAATTTCAAGTTTTGGTTTTCTAAGGCTCCTGTTATTCTGCTTCTTGGAGCCCAAACTCTTTGAATGGTTGGGTTATCAAAGACTTAAATGGGTTCTGTGTCTGGGAAGATGTTTGAGATACAGGTGGCGTTGCAATCATGGCTGCCACCTTGGAAGTGTTTGTTGTTGTACTGGTGGACAGGTACCCTATGGTAGAGTCCTGATGTGACACAGATTGCCCTTTTTGCCCCTTGGGAAGATATCAGCATTTGACTGTGTACTACCTTATTGTCAAAAGGATTCTGCAGCTCATAAGAAATCTGTAGTACTTTTTATAGTACTAATTACAAAGTGGTTTGTGAGAGGGGAAGTACTGGGACATTGTATTTCCTTTCTGGTGGGAGTGAAAAATTATCAGTTTAATTCATAGATTTCTTAGAAAATTTCTGGTTATTGTGGCTTTAGAAAGGTCATTGTCTTTTGATATGTTTTATATATTATCATTAGATTTATTTTGGTGGGTAGTGGTAAAATTGGGAATTATGCTTATTCCTTGTTTGTTGGCACCCAAAGTCTTGATCAGTTGTTGGATTCTGAATGAGTGTATTCCTCATTGCACTGATTTATTAGTTAATTGGCTATTGATAGAGTCCCTACTAAATAACTGATATTAAAAGGTATATGAAATATGACACATGGTGTTGATTTTTAAGGAGTCTCTCAATTATTTAAAATAAGACTTCTGAAAAATCAGAATGAAGTAGAATAGCATGCTGGGTAGTTTGCAACCTTGAAAATTTATGGAAGATGTAGATTGAGGTGAGCTGCAAAGTTTTGGTTAGGCAAGTTTCAAGGCACATGAAACTATGTACAGAGTGGAGTGGGGTGGATGTGGTAGATAAAGACGCACAGTGTGGTGTGGATAATGTTTCTTCTGAACATGATGTTTCTAAAATAGAACTAAAAAGAACTATATGGAAACTCAGATTGATGGACATCAGTGATAGGATGATTTCTGACTTAATCTGAATTCTATGTAACCACAGCCACCGTCTCGCTCAGTAAGAAGTGTATCTGTGTGAGGTGGGTGGGAAGCTTTCAAAGACCTAATCAAGTGGTTCTTTTTTACTTGGGAAATCCCCTAGGTGGAAACCTGGTATCTTGGTGTGTTTTAACTAAAAGAAATTATGTATTTTTGTTAGCTTCAATGACCAGATGTTAATAATGGTTTATTGGATTATTGAATATTTTTAATTCTAATTTGTTTTTAAGTAAGAATGGAGCAGTATAGCAGCATCCAACTTAGTTATTTGTGATCTACTATTATTTTACTGTTCAGGGCACATTGGCCTCCATTTAAAAAATAGTCAAACAATGGGTGCTAAGTAGCAGAGAGGAGTTTTAAAAATAATGCGCAAGGTAATTTGCCCTTGCTCAAGTTCTTATAATTCTGATGTCATACTAGTACTGATCACAATTCCAAGTTCTAGTGCTTCTGCAAATTTGCTTCTTCAGAGACCTAACTTCTTCCTTCTTTTTTTTCACTTATTTTTTTTGTCCCTCTCTTTATGTTCAGAATGCTCCATCACTAAAACTAGAATTGTTCTCCAGATAGTGTCTATCCTAACACTGAGAATTCAGAACATTACATTATTGTTTTCATTCTAGAATTCTGTACAATTTATAATAATTGGACTATAATATGTCACAGGTTTATATATACTTTTATGTTACTATTTTTGCAAAAATGAATGCTTCTAGAACTCCTGTGAAATACCTCTTCAAGGCATGAAAACCACTCTCCTTTCATTATGGATGTCCCCTGCTCTGTTTATATAAGTGCTCAGTAGAGTATGTCTATTTCTTTCCTTATTTGTTTGCCTGTGTGTCACTTTTTTTGATTACTAGCCACAAGGAGTTATAAAGTTTTAGCCTGATGGATAGTTTGAACAAGTGATACCGTTTTGTCCCCCGACACCACCGCTGCCTTTAACATAGTTCTCTAAAAAGTCATCAATTCAATTTTAAGGAACTTCCTTTCACATTTTCTGAAAAATATTCATCCCCTGGATTATTCACTTAATGTAGGGTCAAGAATTTCTAGTCTTTAAATGTCTCTAATGTTTGGCAAAACATAGCCATGTGTTGCTTAATGTTTGGGATACTTTCTGAGAAATGCCATTAGGCTATTTTGTGGTTATGTGAACACCGTAGAGTGTAACTACAATAACTTAAATGGTACAGCCTACTGGACACCTGAGCTATATTGTAGAGCCTTTTGGTTCACTGACATATAGGCTGTCCATCATTGACCCAAATGTCATTAAATAAGGTATGACTGTGGCTTTGGCAGAAGTAAACCACCTACCATTCCCCAAAGGGCCTCAATTTCCTCATCTCAAGTCCTTTTTTGTTCTGAAAAGAAAATACCTCTCTATGCAACTCCCTTCTTTTTGCCTGGTCAATGCCTCTCTGTACACTAGCTCATGTGCTTCCTCTCCAGAAAACCTTCTCTGACATCTCTTCTTTACCCACACCCCAACCTTGGTTGTATGACCCACCTTTAAATTGTGCCCATCTGAACCAAAGCATTCATCACAAACAATGAATCTCTTTGTTTGCGTTCTTCCACTTCCCTCCTTAACTTCAGATGGTCTGATTTCCTAGGAAGCCAGGAAAATGAGCTGTAGTTTATTGAGATGTGAGCCTAGAACATTTCAGTGGGCAGATTCTTGAAGATGATGCTGGGTGAAATATCATGGGCTTCTATTAGGTTGTGTCCAGAGTGCCTCTATATATTTCACTTGGCTATTGAGAGCCTCATTTTTGAAAATGATTACTGGAATTAGAGAATTTTATGCATAAAATAGACTTTAGGTCATCCTTCTCCCCTTGTCTACAGAGATCGTATACTACATTCATCTTTATCTAAATTGTGATCTTTTTTACAAGCACCTAATTTAGAATTTAATTATTGTGGGCAGTTTAGAGTAATTGTTGAAGAGAATGGGCTCCAGAGACAGGCTACTTGGTTGAAATCTGAACTTTCCCATTGACTAGATGTGTGGCCTTGACCAAGGAACATAACTTTGCTGTGCCTCACTGAAAAATGGAAATATAATGTTACCAGTTTTATGTAGTTTTTTATGAAATCAAGTGAGATAGTACATAGAAGGCCCTTGTAATACACAGGAAGAGCACACAGTAGTGTCAACTCCTGCTAGTGTCATGTTTAGGTGTAATAAGCTGATATGTTAATTTATTAAACCAGGGAACTTAACTTTCATTAAATATGTATCTGACATTTTTGGCTTCTAGAATCAATGAAGATGAACTTGTCAAGATAAGCCTCCCTTTATTTTTTACATAACTGCAGGTCAGAAATAAAAAGTTACAGGGAAAAGGATAAGTGGCATTTTCAACATGTGAAGTGAACTTTAAGGGTTGTTATCACTAAACAAAACATAAAAAGGCAGCCAGAAAGAAGAGACCAAGGTACCTTTTCATCGAATTGTACAAAAGGCTTTCTAGGGTCCTGGTCTTTATGAGTTTCCTTTTAGATCAAAAATATAACCTCTACAGAAATCTTGCTTTCTTTTGAAGTGACGTTTCTTATACCACTTACCACTGTGCCTGTATATTTTGCTCTTTAGAATACTAACATCTCTTTTACTGAAAATATTATAATATGGCCAATTTTTTTATTTTTTGCCTCAGCCAAATTTTGCTATGATTTGTCTAGGTAACAAAGTAAGAGAATGCCTGCTGGGCCTCTACCACTTTTGCTGCTAACCCCATGAGTGAAACAGTTTTGAGTGTGTGTCCCTGATATGTGAATATATTTTCAATTGATTGACATGTACTTAGAGGGGATATTAAATCTATTTTAACACCTGTGGATCTCCACTAGGAAACCATTAGAGAGAGCCTTTACTGTAGGATTTCAGCAGGGGTGTGGAGGCACCTCAGTTTGCCAGGTGTTAACCATTTTAGTTGCACCCCCTCCACCTTTTGGAGGGTAGGGTCCTGCTGGATGATGGGGGAGATGGAGTATTTGGAGCCCTTGAAACAATGACTATTTGCCAATCTGGAAAGATATATTTTAGCCATCAGAACCAGTGCATATAGCTAAGTATCAAACTGAATATTAACTTAATGACTTATAAATTGTATAAAAACTAGCAACAAAAAGGAGGAGACATAAAATACGGATACCAAAATTCTGATTTTTTTTTTCCCCTAAACCCCATTTGATTATATTGTGTACCCCTGGGGTGTAACCATATTCTAATTTGTAGATCATTGGAATTAGCTACAAAGTCTGCCTTTTAAACCTTCCAGAGTAGAGCTTTATTGATTAAAAAGGGCTTTGAATATTCATTGAGGCTGCCTTTCTTTTCTATTTTGGAAAGGTTTTTTATTTTATTTTACTTTTAAGTGGAAGAAATGGCAGATCTTTACTACACATGTCATTAACTGCTACTAAATTGACACAAATGTTGACAGTTATTGTGAGAACTGTTTCAGAGCTAATTATGTTAGTTAGAATGTAACATACCAATAACTCTATGTATTCAAACATCATACCATCACTTTTTCTGTTTTCCTTCCCAGATGTAAGAGATTCATATGTTTGTTGCTTGAAAAGCTGCAGAATTATAGCTAAGATAACGAATAATTGCCAGCAAATAAAATTGGTTCTTTAGAAATGCACTCTAATTGGTTGGCTATGTAAAAGACAGAAACAAATGTTAGCATGGAAAGCATATAAATTAGGAGCATTGCTTATGAAATCCTTAGTTTTGGGCTTTTCATTTAAATAAGCCTTCTTATTACAATTAATATTATCGTTTGGTTTATGACCCTTAAAAATACATTCCCTTTCAGCATTTCTTGGAGTTCTAATTTAGCTCTCTTATACATGTTAGATGATTTGCAATTTAGATTTTAATTTGATTTCCATTCTTTAAAATGCCATTTTTCTTGTATTTCATTTTTATTTAAAGCATGGTTTTCTCTGTATTCATGGAAGCTAGGCATAAACAAACTACTAGAAAAAATCAAGCTTTTAAGTAAGCTGAGAACATAAAACATTTTAATAGAAATTTCACATAACTAAACTATTTGAGAACCCAACCAGAGAATTATGGCTCTTTGGAAGCAAACTTTATGGGACATGGTGTTCCTAATTTATTCTCTCTTATAGTTCCTTAAAAAATAGCATTTCTATTGTTGATTTTAAATTCCTACTACTACTTGTTTATGTAGAGTGTTAAATATGCCTCCTCTAATGATTTTGGGGCCATATCTTGTGAAAGCAGTTTTGTTCTCCGTACTTTTTTTTAAATAGAGTTTTGAGTGTATGTTTTTCTCTATTGAGAGTTTTGATATGAATGTCCCACCTCAGAACTGAGCACATGTGAAGATTTTTTTCTCCCCACTCAGGTTGTGACCCACATAAATCATCTCAACACTGTTAGTACCTCCATTCTCTAGGACTTGTACTGTACCTTGCTCAATTAAGCTGATCCCTAGCCTGTCTTCAACATGTGTTCAGAAGGAAAGACAGCTTTCAACCTCTCTTAATGACTACTGTGCAATTTTTCTGCCTGTTTTTCTGCTAATACTTGTATTCAGCAATTATGGGACTCCTGTCATTATAAGCATGTGGAAGACCTTTGCCTTGCTTTATTTACTAGCTGTTCTTTCAAACATAGCAGATAATGAAAAAAGACAGGCATGTTTGGGGTGGGGAAACTTCAGATTGAATTCTGGTAGTGATATTTTTTGGCTCAATAATTTTTGATAATTGTCACTTAACCTCATTGAGCACTGGTGTGTGCATTAGTAAAATCAGAATGGTTAATAAGAATAGTAAAGTCAGAATGGCTGATCTGATAGCATTATTGTAACAAAGAACACACATATCAGAGCTAACTAAATACTGCACGTTCATTGTGTGTTTCTCTATACACATAGGTTTGGTTCTGTGCTCTTTATCTTGCAGTAGAGCAATTTGTCTGTTCCGGTGTCAATATCTATAAATTTGCATGTCTTATTAATAACTAGTCAAGAAAGTTCTCTTAATGTCATTGTTTTTTAAGAGTCTTGGTTGTTTTTGTTGATCTGTATATATTCACTTGTGAAATTCCACAAGCTGATTGAGATTTTGATTAGAATTAAATTAACTCCAGAGATCAATTTGGGGAAATTGACATTTTTATGATCTTGAGTTTTACTGTTTTAGAATATAGTATATCGCTCCATTTCCTTATGGAGGTTTTATTATTTCTTTAAAATAAGCTCTTATTTTCTAGATAATTTGTATATACTTTGTTATATTTATTCTTAGAACTTTAAACAACATTCTTTTAAAAATAAGCATGTATAACTCTTTGCTAATTTATGGAAAGTCAATTGGTTTTCACAAAATATTTTTAAATTAACCTGGCTAATTCTTACTGACTCTCTTCTATGGACTTGGGGGATTATTTTGCAGACAGTACAGACAATGATGATCTGCACAAAACAACTTTCTTCCTTTTAAAATCTTTATAGCTTTTATTTTCTGATGTTTACTAACTAGGACTTACATAATTTTGTTCTGTCAACCAATGTCGTGATGTTCTTGTCTTATTCTTAAAGAGAATATTTTTAGTATTTCATATTACCTATGATGAATGTTGTAGTGCTCTTTTTGAGGGGAGAGAGAGCTCTATATCAGATGAAGAATGATTCTTTGATCAGATTTTTTTTTTTACTGTCAAGTACTTGTCTGCATTTGTGGATGTTTATGAATCTTACATATTTAGAAAATTACAGCATCTTGAAAAATAACTCTGTTTCTATTTTTTTTAATTTTTTTTGTAATGAAGTAACATTACAACATTCTATAAGTTTCAGGTATACATCATTGAAAATCAACATGTATATACTACTGTTAGTTCACCACTATAAGTCCAATTCTATTCTTCACCGTGCAATTTATCCATTTCATTAGTTTACTAATATGTTAAGAATTTTGCCATCTATGTTTATAAATATTTTAACATATAGTTTTCTTTGTTATATGAGCTGAACAAAGTGAATTAGGAGTGTATCTGTCAGTTATTACTACCGTAATGCTACATAGTAAACCCTCAGTCTCTCAGTGACCGAGTATTGTTCTGTGTCTGTAGGGCTATGGGCTAGCTGGGGTGGCTGCTTTGGAATCGGATCTGTAGCTTAGCATGGCTTACATTCAGACTGTAGGTCAAATTTGTGTCTGCTGTCTGTGTGGAACTCAAGCTGCAGGGCAGCCCTTATCTGTGTTACCTTTTTCTTGTGCTGCAGCTAGGGAACTCCTAGAGGGTTTGCAAAAACAATACTTCTTATGAACCAGGATTAGAACTGACATAGTGCCTCTTAAGTCACATGGTTAAATGTGGCAACAGTGAGGTGGAGAATGGGAGGGAGGGGGCATTTGCTAGAAGATAATTTTATCTACAGATGGGAAAGTTCCTTCTTTATCTGATCTCTGGGATATTGAATGTAAGAATGGATTGGGCTCTTCACTATTCTGAATGCTATCTACAAAAATCATCTAGCCCTGATAGTTTCTTTGTTAAGGTGCTTTTGACTGATCCAATTTTTAAGACTTTGGATTTTTATTTCTTTTTAGGTCAATTTGGTATTTTGTAATTTTGCATGAATTTAGTTATAATTTTGAAAACTAAGTGCGATTTTAATAATTTTCAGTTGTTTATTCTGAGTGGTCGCTGCAATTTTGTTTCCTTTTCCATCTTAATGTTTAGTTATGTCTTCTCTTGCTTTTTTCTTCATTGATTTCATTAGACCTTTGTCTTCTCACTTTAAATGCATTTGGGATTTCATGTTATGCTTGCGAAAGTATTTGTTGTTCTCAGATCTGACGATATTACCATATTTTCTCTTTATGGGTTAATTTCTAATGTTTAAATCTCTAATCTATTTCAGATTTGTTCTGGAGTAAAAGAGTTGTTCAGCTTATTCTTTTTCCAAGTTATTTCAATACCATTATTGAGCAATTTCTCTTTCCCTCTGGTCTGTTATAACTCTTTTTAGTGTATACTAAGTTCCCAAATACACTTTGGGTCTGTATTTTGACACTATTTTGTTCTTTTGATTTGCCTTCCTGCATTTTTATCATATAATGTAAATCCTGCAGTTTGATGTTATTTTTAACAACTAGTAGGACTGATGGGGCACCTCCTAACTCTTACAGTTAAATTTATTTATAGTTACATTTTAAAATCTTGCCCTCATTTGAACATTTTCCTATCTCTGGAATTAAATTGCTCAAAAAAAATCTTCTGTGAAAATATTAAATATCTGCTACTTTTATACAATCATAGTTCTCTTGGGTCATCAGCATAGGGCGACGTTGTTTCTTCCCCCATCAGGTATGCGTGTCCAGCTTCCTGCCTGGTGGTCTGTGCAGTCAGGCGCCATTCCCAGAGGCCAAGGGGGACCGTTCTCATGGGGCTGTGTTGCAAACCCTGGGCCTGGCTGCTCGCTGGGCAGGACTCTCTGATGACTGTTGTCCCCAGCCTGTGACACAGACGCTTACTGGTAGCAGGTCTCCAAAGGCGGGAGATATTTTCAGAGTCAAGAGATGAGATTGTGAGCTCAAATCCGCCCTCTACAAGTATAGATTCTCCTCCTTGGCCAGTCTCAGGGGCTTCGTCTTTGTGTGATGGGAGCAACCAAACTTCCTTATAGCCGGTACCTGTGAAATTGTAAATGTCATCAACTGTCATGCTAGTTTTAGAAAAGTCCTCTGCTACAGAAACATTCTCCTGCCACAATATCACAGGAGCCAACAAAAAGAGCAGTAAAAAGTTTATGACCATACCACTTTGCTGGTTTGAGCTGTTTTCCCAAAGTGTCTCTATTCTGAGATATTCTGAACATCCTCTGCCTCTTACGCTGATGAGTTGACTGTGTTCAGAGGGGGAAGGGTACTGACAGCTTACGGGGATAATTCCCCTCATCCATCAAGCCTGACAACCCTCGGATTCCTCACCCTGTCAGAGCAGAGAGAGACTCAAGTAGGATTGAATGGTCCCCACTTGGCTGGCATTTTAAACAAATCTGAATTTAATATGAACTAACTAGTTTCAGCTGATGTTAGTGGTGGTATCAATTCTCATTGAAATCCTAAACTTGTAACCTGTCCCACCAGGCTGAAGGGCGTGACAAACTTGTCCCTGAATTATGACCATCATCTGGGCCTGTCAGTGCTGAAAGCTCTTCATTGAGAGGGAAGACTGGAAACTGACTACCAGGGCAAATGAGAGCACATCTTTGATCAGAACTTCCTTAGTTAAATAGGGATCTTAAAGCCAGTTGATCACTTGGTAAATTCAGTATCTACTTCTGTGGTCTTTACTTATTTTAAAAGTAAACTTTATTTTCTATCACAAGATGATATCTTCCCATAGGAAATTCAGAGCATTTTCTTAAAGGTAGTGATAAAAACCATGCTTAATATACAGCCATTCTTAACATCTTTTCTCAAAACATAAACTTTCTTTAGGTTTATCTGTCACTTATGGTAGCTCATATACACTTTTTTTGGTTAATTTTATTTCTTTAATAGTTATACTTTATTCTGATTTTGTCCTTTTTTGAGGGTGAGTTGACATACAGCTTTACATTAGTTTAGGTGGCTTGAAGCACATCTGCTCTGTTCATGCTACCTTCTCTTCTTCCCCAGGGTGCCGGTCTTGGGCGGATTACCTGTGTAATGTTCTTTTCTTTCCTTTCTTTTCTGCTACTTTTCCTTTTCTTTAGTTCATAACTCTGACAATGAAACTCTCAGTGTCTCCTCGTCTAAGCAAGTTCTAGCCCTTTGTCGTCGGTGGGTGCCAGGACTGATCACTACCCATCTTTTATTCACGTGGCTTTCCCTTTCATTCTTCTAATTTTCCCTGCCCCACTTAAGAGTTTATGTTATTCTGCTCTTGGGGATTGTGGGGCTGAAGGAGCCCTGCCTGGTCAGGCATTTCCCCATTGCAAGCCCTCTCCCTAGACTAGACAAGTGAGGATGGGGGCTGATTCCTGGAAGACTCAGTGCGTCAGGCGGCTGCTCCCCTGAGACCGTGAAGTCCTCCCCTTGCAAAGCCCACAGCCCTTTTGTGTCGAAGGTACTGCTCTCAAAGCCGATATCCCCAGACATCTCTAGATGGCAGCATCCACCTCCCTCTGCCTTGAGGCTAGAACAGAACAGTTGACTGCAGCCCTGAGGATGATGTTTAGTGCGTCACCCTGGGCTTTACAATGTGGGTCTCCCCTTGCGCTTTTTTCCCCGAGCAGACTACCATGACTTGGAAACATACAGTACCTCCTTTTCCTGGGTTCTTTAACAGTCTCCAGTGGGCTGTGTCAGAGTCATGGATCAAATTATTCAGTCCTGGTCTGTCCTGGTGGAATTCTGTTGCAAGGAGCATTGCTTTAAAATGTAGCCTGAGGTTTGTTGTTAGTAATGTTTTTAAGGAATGCTCTGAAGGGCTTGTGGGTCTTGCCGCTGGAATGAGGAGGAACGGAAATGCTCAATGCTGGAACCTGGGCTCCTGGCTCTGGGCAGGCTTTGTGGTTTGTGAAACTCCGGGTTCATTTGTTGAGCAACTCAATTTAGCCTCGATATCAAATGTACAGTTCAAAACCAAAGAAATTGTTTCCTGATTCAGAATATTTTTAAGATAGCAGTAATGTAGAGTTTGAAAGCTAGTGTAGGGGTGTTCAGTTTTATTTTTATAAAAACAATGCTTACCCCTATGTTGAAATATTTGGCTTATTAGCTACCTATCTGGCTTCCCATGAAACTTTGGACTCTCAGGAGCCTAGCAAGGTGTCTTTGTGTCCTCTGTTTATCTCGATCAAGGTGAGGCTCCAGAAAGTGCTCCAGAAACCTCCTTCCCCTTGACAGCTTTCTCTTTGACCTATATTTAGTCGTGGTGCCTGATTTCCATAGCACAAACCATTTATCTGAGATTGCTTAAACATACATTCTCTCTGCCTTAACTTTTTTGTTTTTGTGGAATTAAGTCCAATTGACTTAAGCCAAATATCAAATAGCTCAGCGAGTGTCTGTATTGTATGACAAATGGTACGCGTGTCCCAGGTCAGCCTTCTCTTTGCCAGTGAATGTCAAACTCAAGTAAAAAGGATGAACCAGACTCTGAATCAGAAGATCAAAGACAGATCACTTCTGTCTTTGTTGGGGAAGGTGCAGGTGGAGGAGGGACTCCTTTCTAGGAGGTATTTTTAAATGAGACCTGAAACCTTTCCTTGTGTTAGGAGAGATCATTCCTAACTATAGAGATCCATGGGGTGCACCAGCTTATGCCTCCTTCACCCTGCAGTTTTCTTTCTTGGTGTCTTTCTATAGAGTTTGAAACTCAAGTGCATTGCCATCCCCTCCCCAAATAGCTGTAGTTGCTGAAGGGACGCCATATTTATTCATCTGGAGAGGACTTACAAGGAGCTGAGTCTTCAGACATTTCGTCAGTGATCACTAATTGGAAATGTTCTTGCTACATGTTACTTTTCTAATAAACAAGAGGGGAGCCCTAAGTTACAAATAAACAAGCAGGAGAGCCTCGCATGACAACAATACAAATTCAGAACAGTGTAGTTAAGATTGACAGTCCATCAGCAAGGACCTCATTGTGGGATAGTCTGCCTGGGAGGAAGGGGAAAAGCTCATTCATTCTACTGATGTGATCCTTCCTTCATTTCTGTTGATTTGCATTTTCACAGTAACTTTTTTTTTTTAAAGACAGGGATGTATGGAGGAAAAAAATAGAGCACAGTGTTGCTTCCACTGCTGATGTTTTTTATAAACTATCTTAATATACAATATTAGAAAATTCTAAGGACAGATAGGTATTAAATAAAAACTGTTTTACTTATATTCTTGCTCATCTTATTCATTGCTAATTGTTTCTTGTTAATTGTTGCAGAAAAAAGTGTATGTCTCCTTAAATGTATAAAATTAAAATTTTTTATATACTGTTTGAATGTCACTTTTAAACTTCATAATTAATAACTTAATGAAGATCCCTCATAGCCACAGCTCTGTGCCCCTTGTGATGGCAGCATGGCATTTCACTGTATGAATCCATCATCATATAAATGGCCCAGCCAGACCCCTGGGGTGGACTCTCAAACAAGTTGAAAGCCCCGCAGCTCTGACTCTATGATATCTGCTGTGAGAATGTTTGCACACCATTATTTTTAGTTGCAGGATGATTTGTAGTTGTTGGTGAGGTAACTTTTCTCCCAGTGTTTAATCAAGATGACTTAGAGTGCATTACGTTGTAGTAAAGAAATGGTAGTTGTCATAACAGATACACTCAGAGTTTGTACTGGTCCACAGTTGTTTATTTCCACCTCACTTACAGGATGTGATAGTCAAGATGTGCTTACTTCCATGCACTCATTCTGCGACTTGACTGACAGGGTCCTGTTGTCTTTATGTCACTTCCAAGGTCCCTTTGGGTGTTGACACTGAGATGGTGAGAGAGTAGGTGGAAGGATTGCATGCAAAGTGTTAATGGACCAGATCTTGAAGAGGGGCATCCATATGCCCCAGAGTTTGTTGTCTGAAACTCCGTCTTGTGACCCCACCTACATGCAAGGGAGGCTGGGAAATGTATGCTAGCTGCGCATCTAGAAACAAAAGGAAATGTTTTGATGAACAAGTAAAGAGCCAATTAACACGGCCATGCAAAGGAACAGGAGTGCAGCCCTGGTGTCAGTTGTCACCTGGACTGCTGTGTCTGGCTGCCTGTCTTCTCCTTTGACATACCTTGTGTTGAGTTCTCTGGCTAGTGATTACAGAAAAGATGCTTTCCCTTCAGCCCTACAATTCCTTCTGCCTTTTCTCCCTGCAACTCCGCAGTCCTTCATGACTGTCATGGGGTATTAGCTGTGTGCAAAGATCTTAATCCAAATGTGTGACTGACTTTAGGAAGAAAAAGGAGGTTTCAAGATAAGAAGGGAAGGTATTTGCTGAGTCCCCCAAGGACCTTCCTGTGAAAGCAGACGTGGTGGGGATGCTGCCTTTGCTATACGGAACTGTGTGTTCACTCGCTCTGTTGTTCTAAGTGAAACTATTTGCAGGAAAGCCATCACTGGGGGCTTTCCAGATGATGACTTCTGGAGTTGAAGAGGGCCAAGCATGCACGGGAGCTGGGCAGAGGCCCAGAGAATCTGCCAGGCACGAGTGGCTCATGTTGGCTTCTCTGAGTGGCCTCTGGTCTTCCTGACAGTTGGCCCCAGGGAGCTGGAGAGAGATGTCAGTGATGCTCCGCTGCTCCACAGCCCTGATGCCAGGGAATCCCAGCTGGCTCCAGAGAGAGACCACTAGGACCGCGTGCTGCCCAGAGCGTTGGCAAAGGTTAGATAGTGTTCTGGATCAGCATTCCGTGGTGTTATTTTTTAAATGACACAATTTTAGTGGGAAGGGAAAATGAGACGCAACTGTGTACTTGGTATTTGGCTATATTTTCAATGTGAGAAGCAAACATTGAAAATACAGACTGGTCTAAACATGTTTGAACTTTAACTGAGAAAATGATCCAGGAAATGCTGGAGAATAGGTGCTGTGTCCCTCTCCACAGGCCCTTATGTTGTCCCTTTTTCTTGTGTTTACCCAAGGAAGTGGGCTGCATGTCAGAGCTTGGGGAAGCCTCCAAGGATGGCTGATGTCTCGTACGTTCTGGGTATGTTAACATTTGTTATCTTAAGCATTTTAGTAGTGAGTCATGTCAGAGTATAATCTGGTCAACATCTTGATTTAGTGATGTGTTGGGAGCTAGTGCAGTAGTTTGTGAAGGAGGCAAATGGACACATTAAAAGGAGCAAAGAAGACCTTGTCTGTTACTCTCAAATGATGAAGGCATTGTGCATTCCTTAAATAATGGGACCTGTCAGGTTTTTGGACACTTTTCTCAGAAAGGAGAGGAGATACTAAAAAGATAGCTGCAAAAGCAACAGGGACTGACAGAGAACCTGGTGATTTTAGAAATCAATACTGTAATTGTGTACCTGGGCTATAATTCATCAAAGCACCTCAAACTATTTTACAAAGGAGTTCAGAAGTGCCATAATTTAACAAATGAAGCAATTGATGGCCAACCATAAAAGCTGCTTATCCATAGCACTGGTTGGTGTTTGAGTCAGAACAGCAAACAAAAGGCCAGAGCGGAACCACTGGATGATGGTGTGATCTTATGCATCAGGGCAGCATCAGTAAGTATCATTATGAAACAACCAGTGTGTGCCAAGCTGACCGCAGTGTTACCTCAGACTAGGAAGTGTACCCAGGAAATGATTGATGGAAGATGTATTACTGGGAATTAATATTCTGTTGCTGAATTATTTTTTATTTATTGAGGGATTTTGAAAGTAGTCTTAGATAATTTCATCAACAAAAAGAATGTGTAGGTCTTGAACAGAAGACCAAAACTACTGAGGACTTCTCATCTCTAACACAAAACTTGGCAGCATGGCTCCAGAAACATGCACTTGGCCCTGTATGTGCCTAGGAGGGCTCTGCCTGTGTTTGGCAGAGGGGTGGGTATCTTGGAGAGCCACACATGGTGAAGCTTCATTTGCCATGGTCTAGTTTTTTCTTTGCTAAGAATCTGCACTGAATAAGCAGTTGAGGCAGTCAGAAGAAATGTTAGGGACATACTCTACAAAGAGGAAAAATAAAAATGTTTTCCATGTATGAAGCAGGTCAGTCCTCTGGAGTAGGGGGTATAAGACTAAGGGTGGGAATGTGAATTGTGATAGCTTGGCAACAGAGGGTTCTGATGCGCTCCTCTGCTTTGCCCTTGAAGCATAGAATATTCTATTCTGAGGGTGAATTTGGGGAGTTGCTACCCTTGACCATGCCTGGCTACCTCCTCCTACTCCCTTCAGTTCCTGTCTTCCAAGTTTTCTCTTTTTTCCTCCTAAAGTCCACATCTCTCTTTTAGTGAAGCATATTATTTATAGTGGCTATAAGGTACATGACGATAGCAAGCAGCAGTGCCCCCAGATCTGTTTTTACATTTCTAAAATGAGGAATTTGAAATGGGTGATTTCCACCCATGAAATGGAATGATACTAGAGTTCACCCAAGACTGACCAGCCTTATTGAAGCATTTCCCAGAAAATGTTAATGAGAAGTGTTTTTGCAATTCTAAGAGTTTTTAAAGAAATCTCATTTTTGCCAAAAGTATTCTTGGAAAATCTTGCTCATTTTACAATTACTGACCATTTACCACCTTCTTGGGGGAGTTGTCTTTATCTTGAGATATTCTATTAAGTTAAAAAAATTCATATACATTTTATTTTCATAAACATTTATAGCAAATAAAAGAGAGATGCTTATAATTGGTGAATTGAGGTGAAGTATATAGCATATTTATTTATTTTTGTATTCCTTAACTTTTCTGTAGATTTGAAAAATTTCCAAATAAAGTAATGGAAGGTAAATACAGGCAGCTGTGTTTTCTCTCCCTTAAGAGAACTAAGACAAATGAAAGGAGCAGCTTATTAAGTGACTTTCTCAAAGGGCAATCAAGAGTTAAGTGGAAGAACTTGGAATAGATTCACATATGCTTTTGAAGCCAGATCTCCCTAAAGAAGAGGCAGAAGCAGGAAGGAGTTTTCTCCAGGTTCTGCTTTGGAACACGACATCCAAGCCTGGCCGTAGCTTTGTATTTCTACTTACAGATTATCTGAGTGGGCAAAAGAGGAGATTTTCATCAAACTGCTAATTGAATGGCAGGTATTTCATCCACTGAGAAGAAATGGGGGGTGGGGCTTTCTAGTCCTAACTTAGAATCTCCATTTTGATATCTCAAAATAAATAAAGATGTCCCTGATAAGTGGAGTTTAGCAGGAAAGGGAGGAATGTTTGCCATCAGTCATAGTCTGAAAGGGAGACAAAATCAGAATGGCACCTGGCGTCTTTAATCCTGTTTTATGAACAGAGGATCTCCTTGAAAGGGCAGTGTGAAGAGTGGGTAGAGTCTAGAAAAGCTTAGTTACTCTCTGTCTAGGACCCGCAAACTGAGAAGCTGAGCAGTCCTTATGCTCCACCTGATCTCAGCCTCGGAGAGCTGGGTCTGCAGAGGGGCTTTTATGAGCAGGTGGCTGGTGCCTTCTCCCACCTCACATCTTCTGGAGTTGCAGGGAAGGAGAGGATCTAAGTATTTGTCAGAGTTTTGTGATATTATTTGGCCTCGTAATAAATTATGAGATGAAAATTACCAGTTTATGGCTGGTGCATACTTCATTCACAGAATGGCATTTGTAAAACACCCAGAGTCTTTTACTCTATGTAGTTGGTGCTGGATGAATTCTGTGTTGGTGTTGGGTCATCAGCTGGGAAGGGAGGTGACCGCTTTCATTCTGGTCTCAAGTAAGCATCATTCTCTCCTGGTGTTCTCACAACCTTTGGTTGTCTACCTGTGCCCAACCAAACATGAGGAGTAGCCCTAGGTGCAAAAGGGGCCAGTGGTATCCCATTAGGATCGTTGAAAACATCACCACCTTGAGCATCTTTGATGGGACAGACAACTTCTTATTATATTGTCCTCCTGAAAAAGAAAAAAATTCATTGGTCTTGATCTTCATTAACTCTGAGAATCAAGTTTTAAGCTGGAAGATAAAAGGTGAAGTCCACCGATGCAAACGATATTTTGTCCAGTAGGTGGCGCATCAACTAGTCTCATTTGCAACTGATAGGAGTAGGTATGTTGAGGATTTTTAAAATGATGTGTTCATAATGCATGTGAGTGAAAAATATGCCCTGTGTGCAAGGTGGTTCACTAAGTCAAATGGAAGAAAAATAGTTGGAATACTTAGAGCTAATTATCTTATTTTAAGAAAACTGCCAGGAAGAACTTTTTGAAAGCTAACGTCTGGTTGAAATTAAAATGCTTTATCATGTCACTTGGTGATTTTTCCCATAAGATTTGGGCTGCAGATCACTCCTGCAAGCAAGGGAATAATGTAATCTTGACAGAATTTTGACTTTTAGACAATAATGTATGGTAAATATATCCTAGGTTTATAGATTTGGATTATGTTCATGAAATAGTGAATAGTTGAGCTGGAGAAATTCCTTCCAATACAATAGCTTTTAAAAAGCATTTGAGTGAAACATGTTAGGTGTACCTTCTTGAAGGAATAAGACTTCATGTTGCTGGAATGCATTATTAGTAACTGTAATCGCATGTGCAATTAACCCCCACAGCTAAATTAGTGACTCTGTGCAAAGAGTGTACTGGTTTTGCTTTTCATATTCGAAGATGGTTAAAAATGCCTCTTTAGAAGCATGCAAATGAACCAACATTTTTACTTCTTAAAATATTACCTCTAAAAACTTAGTGAAATAGATAACATACCTCTAAAACGTGTTTCAGAAGACAAGAAAGGATTTATAAATGTTTTTCTTTCCAGTAAAATATTAGAATTTCATTATTTTTTCCCCTAGGAAAATCTGTATTTTTCCTCATGGCTTAGGATAAGGAATCTCTAGGTGTTGTTTTACAAAATGGAATCAGATTTAATGTATGACTACTGTGTATAGGTAAAATAGGATACACACATCCTATTGTATCTAATTCTTTTTGGAGGACAGCAAAGAATACAATTAATGGGCTCCTCACAAATGCCCTTTCCTGCTGTCTCAGAGGAGAGCTGTGACAGGCATTCAGGGTTGTCAGGTGAGGTATGAAATCATCACCAGAGCTCTGGTGACACTGGAGAAACTTCAAGAAGGAAAAGATCAAGGATCCTGTTTGCTTTTAATAATTAAGTCATGTAATGTGTTTAGTAAGGCTGAGATAGATAAGACTTATCCACTTCACTGAACTTCAGTTTTAGGGGAAGATTGTGCAAAAAAGTGCCTTGTCTTTCCATGAAAATGCTAGTCTTTGGTGAAAAGAGACTAAACTCCTATTCTTTTATGGTCATAGGAATCAATCCTTCCTTTTCCTTGCTAGTTCCCATCACCTCTCTCCTCCTGCCCTTTTCTCGAGCTTTATAATCACTTGTGGAGAAGATTACAGGAACTGTGTCATCAGAAGGTCTCCACGCCACCCCACTTAGTATTCCTATGCCCTTTAGACCAGCAGTTGCAACATGTCTGCCTGGTGTAAGCACCTGGGAGCTTCAGAAGCTACTGAGCTGGGGGCTACCCCTGGAAATTGTGACTTAATTGGTCTGGGGGTGGCCTTAGATTTTGAAATTTAGAAGAGATCTTCCAGTGATTGCAAAGTGCAGATAAATGTGGGGGCCATTGTTAAGCAACCTTATTCTCCATCCACCCTTCTCAGGTTGTCTTTTCTGGGTACTTCTGCAGCACGAGCACCCAAGTGTGTGACTTGCGTCTCCCCTTAACTTCCTGTATTTTGTTTACTTATTCGTGTGTCCTGGGATCCCATGACTACTCACCAGTGGGACTGAGTCTTTTTCTCTTTGTATTCTCAGCATTCATCTTCGTGCCTGCCTCACAGTAAATGCTTAGTGATTGGTTTTTGAATCAAGGGGATAAGTATATCTATTCATACAATGACTTAAACAAATCACTTCATGCATTTCTGACTGAGGGCACTTATTAACCCAGGTAGATATTTCTCCTTTACTTGAAAACCAGAGGTTTTGTAATCCCCTGTTTTTCCTTAAAGCAATGATAAGTATATAAAATTAAAGGGGAATATGTTCTGTTGTGTGGTATTAGCTTGAGTCACAAAAGCCAGCTTTAGATAAGGGGACAGAAGACGGTCTCTAAGCCTATATTCAATAAAGCTCAAGGAAGTGAATGTTAAGTGTGGTCGATTTTTAGTGGAATAATTCCCTGTCGCCTTACTTAAAGAATATTAATTTATCTAATTGATGATAATATGGTCAATTTATTGTAGCATTAAAAATGCAAATCAGTTCCCATACCAAAATACTCTCTGACGTGCCTGAGACTTTTAAAATTTTATTTTATTTTATTAGGTGATAATGGGAGACATAATTGTTAATGTTTGATTCTGGCAAAATACAATTAGTTTCATGAAACACATTGTGCATTAATGATATCATTAAGATTAATGAATATAAATGAATGAGCTGGGGATTTTAAACAGAACATAGTGACTTTATATCACTCTGTAAACTTGGGATAGATTTCCTTTATTTTAAAGGATAATGTGTCAGAGTTCCTGCTGCACACACTTGAGAGAAACAAGTCTATATGAAACCAGATACCAGAAGGATCAAAATTTTTAAATATTTACTGTCTTTGTGGGGAAAGATTGTGATATATTGGTTTCAGTTAAGGCCACCCATTAATTTTACTTGAAGAACTATTTTAAAGACAGCTTTTCATAGAAATGTCCTATGTGTATTAAAGTATATGTCTCTTTTAGCATTTAAATAAATATATGAAAATAACTATTCATTAAAATTACAGGTGACTTTTAGTGTCCGTTAATATTCCAGATGTTCTACACTAGACATCTACTATATTTATAATTTTAAAATATTGCTAAGAATGTTGGACACGTGTTTTTTTTGGTTGTGTTTTTTTTTTTTTTTTTGAGTGAAAAGACAAAGGAAGAAAAAGAGACTTTAGGGAAGAGTCGTGGACTAAATATAACATGACCCCAAGGATCATATGCTTTTTCAAGTATTAATGTAGGACTGTGTGTTCTTACAGGGTATGGAGAAACTTTGCCACTGAAAGACAAAAACAAAACAGATTTATCTATGGTCTCTGCACTTAAAATTTAAACACTGTTTTTAGTGTGTCCTTGCTCATCTGGATAGATGTAAATAATACGGTGTCATCAGGCCTTTATACATATATCTCCTTGGCTTGACCTTCATTTAATGTTTGTTTCACCCTCTCTATGCATATAGGTGGGCACAACACATTTGTTTTTCGTGTGTCTAGTTGTAAGTTTTGCGGGACAGCTCTTGCCCTTGAGCTGCTGTTGGAGTACTCAAGGGTGGCCTGTGACGGGGGAGAGAAAGGGAGGCATTAAGACTCTGGCTGCTGTCAGAGCCTTGGGACTAAGCCTGGGAAGCCTGACTTCCTTTGTTAGATCTGCCTCTTTAAGAGTTTTCATAACCTTGGGCTCTTCTTTTAACCTCATTGCCTTACTTTCCTCGTTGGTAAATTGGACCAGGCTCTTTCCTTTCTGCTTCACAAGAAACTGATGAGGATTAATGAGGTAGAGTCTAGAGCACATTTTGTGTTTCTCTGAAGAGTGCGTTTAAGGGAAGCTAGAAGACGAGTTAATATGGTGGCGAAGGGGATACACATTGCTTACTGTTACGTGATGCAGTCTCAGGCAGAGCTTACTCTCCATCAACCAAACAGGAGTGGTGGGCGCCATCCCCATTTCTGTTCACTTGTGAATTGGATGTTGTGTTAGTGCAGGATGATGGGAAGAAATGCAAATCAAATGTGGGGAGTAGTGGGATGACAGATATGATTGAAGGGGAACATCTGAACCTCTGAATTCTTCCCTGAAAGACACACACACACACACAAATACATCCTACCTCATACCTATTTTGTTGCTCAGTATTTGTAGAACAGCCTCCAGAAATGCTTCGTTATGTGTACTTAATAGACACATTCACAATGATGTTCCTAGTCTATACCTCATAATTAATTTAACCTGATGCTTCAAGGTAGCATAAGGTCCTAGTTAGGGCTTAAAATAGCCCACTTGCACAAGACTCTTCAGATCTGTATTGTACTGTACTGGCTGTCAGTATATACACTTGGTCATAGGGAGAGTGAGAGCTATGTTTTACTCCATGTGTGGAATCCCTTCCTGCTTTTCTTTAGCATATTATCTTTAGTCAGTTAAGTTTTTAATTTTTTAAAATATTTTTTAAGTTAAATTTACTGAGGTAATGTTGATGTACAAAACAATATGTGTCTTAGGGATACATATCTTAGGGATATGGATTTATATCTCTATAAATATATTATTTGACCATACCTACCACCAGTAATCACCAGCCCCAGTAATCCTCTTTTGGATACCCCAACTTTCCCTTTGCTCCCACCCCACCACACACACTCCCCTTATGGTAGCCTTAGTCTTAGTCCAGTATGCTCTTCCCCACTCTGTTTTCATCCCTCTCACCTTTTCATCCCCCCTCCCTTCCTTCCTGGTTATCTGAGATCTGTGATCAGCTTTCAAGATTTGTCTTTGACCTCTTGTTTGGTTTCTCCACTTTCCACATGTAAATTAATCTATCCAGTATTTATCTTTCTCCTTCTGACTTATTTCACTTAGTATAATCCCTTCCAGCTCCATCCATGTTGTCTCAAGTGGCATGAGTTTCTCTTTTTGATTGCTGAGTAGTATTCCATTGTATGTATATATCACATCGTCTTGATCCAGTCATCTGTTTGGGGCATTTCGGTCGTTTCCATATCTTGGCTATTGTATATAGTGCTGCATTAAACGTAGGAGTACAGGTTTCCTCTTTAATTAGTCTTTTTGTGTCCTTTGGGTATATTCCTAGGAGTAGAATTGCTGGGTTGTATAATAGATCCATTATTAGCATTTGAGGAACTGCCACAAGTTTTCAAATCCAAAGTGACTAGCTGGATTTTTCTTCCTAGAAGGTTTTCCAGATATTGGGCCTCCTTGATGGTGCAAGGGGGTAAATCTCAGCACTATGAAGCTATCAGCAGCCACTGCAGCATGAGTTCAATCCCTGGCCAGGGAGCTAACCCACATGGCACAGCAGACTTCTCTTGTCTCGCCCTCTGCTCCCCTCAGCAGTGTATTTCAGTTATTCTGCCTGTTCCACTCCCCACTCTGTCTCTGGTGAATCTTCTCAACCCCCACACCTCTGACCTACACCCCAGCTCTTGTATGCATAAATAAAAATAATAAATCTTTAAAAAAATAAAAAAAGGTTTTCCAGATATTTTTCACCTTGCATTTATTTTTAGAGAAGTTTAACCTAGAACTTAACTTCTTGTCACTCTAGGGTTAAAAGAAAAGTTTAATATGTTTAAATCTGAAAATGAAAATGCTTTTATAGTCTCCAACTCAGTGACTGTACTTGGAATGACAAGGCCAGTGTTCAGAATTAAAAAAAAAATCTTTCTTGACCTTAACCTATAGGTACATTTCACCACTTTCTGAAGAATTTCATAAATATCTCTGTTTCAGAATCTATATTAGTGCAGACCAGGGGTATGATCACTCACACACACACACTAGTACACTTTATTTTAAAGCACATGCAGTGGGTAGCCACCCTATAGTGGCATCACTATCAGCATCTATTCCTACCCCTGTCTATATGTTAATGTGAAATACAGGAGTTAGCTAATTATTAGTTCACGGTCCCAGTGTTAGTCATGTATCATTTAGAGATGAAGGAACATAATCGAAAAAAAAAAATGGAGCTATTTCCAATTGTCAGATCTTCATAAGTGTTCTCATATGAAAAAAATGAAGTTGTATTACCCAGTTTTATTAGAAATGCTATATTTTGTTGGATCCGTGTGTTCGCAAAGTAGAGAATATTTTCTTGCCATGATTGATGCTGGGGCATTTATGAGGATAGTCTGCTATATTTCATATGTATATGAGGGTGTCACTGTTAAAATGTTCAAAAGAAAATTATGTATGTGATTTATATTTTATTATTTTCTCCTAGGATGTAATTTTTTCAATACCATGATTCCTGTCACAGTGTCAGTAGTGATTTGATGGCTAATATGCCAGAAATAATTAGATAAAAAAAGGTGATGCAAACGTCAAGACAATATAGCTTTCTTGTGAAAAGTCTTACGTGAAATCATGCATGTTACATTGCAGAAATCACCAACTGCATACATTTAAAAAGTCTCCAGGATAATTGGCAGGGTGGAAAATGGAGCTAAATGCAGGAAGCATGGGATGCAGCATATTTCATAGGCATATGCTTGCTACTGACCCCACCTGTGATTTTTACTACATGGAATGTGTTTAGAGAATGCTACTCTTTGGATAATTTCAGTCCTTGGTGAATTGTCAGTGGGAAGGTGTTAGGTCCTCTTTATTCTTTTGAGTGGGAAAAATTCCCCCTTTCCCTGGAAGGTGGCCTACCCTTTGTTTCAGTCTCTTTTCTGATGGTTTTAAAATTTGTTCTTTGGGACAAAAAGGACACATGCAGTACAAACTACTATTTCTTTTACCTTTGTTGACTAGGTATTAGAACTCAATTCTAAATTTCAAATAACTATTTTAACATATAGGACAAGGTAATCCTTGGTTACAGTGTTTGTTCCTGAGTATATGTCCTGGGGCTTAATGAAATGGAAACTATTTCAAGTATCTTTTCTACTCTGGAGGACTGAGATATTTGGAATACTGGTAATAGATATCTACTTCACTTACACGTTACATTAATAAATAAGTAATTTCTAAAATTAGTGTACTAACATTGAGCAGTCATGTTGTGATATCACAGTGTTACTATCGGGAATGAAGGGGAGTTTTATCAGAACGTAAACATGAATCTGTAATAGTGTGTATTCGGGATTTAGAGCTGGAGAGAGGTGATGAGTCAGGACCATTGAGAAGCTCCATTCAGACCTCAGCCTCCCACTTGTTACTGGGCAGCGAGAGGAAGTCTTGAAGTCAGGAAGTTACAATAGCTTGAGTTAGTGAAGCAGGTACGCAGGGGATGGTAACAGCCGGAGGAACAGAAGGAGAGTTTGGAGACTGGACTGTAGGGCCAGTCGGGAGGGACCACATGTCCAGTGGGAGGTCCTGGAGGTGCTCTGACCTTTTGCCAGTGGGACCAGTTACCCAGTTTCCCGGCAGGTGGCTCATCCTTCTTGCCACCTTTCTGATCCCAGCCCCCCAACCATATCTTCACTGTATGTAAGAGAAACTGAAGTTCAAGGAAGTTAAGGGGCTTGCTCCAGGCCAGCAGATTTCCCACAGGCAGAGCTTGAACAGGAAGTGACTCATTCTCCATCTTCCGTCTAAGGATGCTGAAGAATCATGATTTTTCAGAAAATGAAAGAAGGGTTGGGATTTCTCCCCTCTTTCTTCATAGCACTGCTCAGAACAGGGTGAGCAACAGTGCCCTGAGTCATTGAGGCTAAAAGGAAAGAGTGGTGTAGTGGGTGCTTTCAATGGCACATTCCAGAAAAGGTGAAGCATCTCAGACTAGAAAATGAAGACCTGTCCAGAGCCCACAGGTGAATGGGGATGTTATCATGCCTGGCATGACAACTGAAAGGCTATTCTGAGGTTTGTGGAATCCATGTGTATACAAATAAGTGTTATAAGGAACTGTAATTATGACGCCAGAAGAATGATTATTCAAACTCAGTATGGAGATCGTGGAGCCCTACAGACATTTCAGAAGGAAAAGGCCATACACTTTACCTTGTCTTGCCAGCCCTTCTCTCCTGCCCAGCCTGCTGTTACTCAGGGTCTCTCTAGCTTCTGCTCTAGTGCTGCTGAGCCCCTGCTCTTTTTCCCATACAGACACACATTGGTGGAATATGGAATTCCATTGCTCTTTCTGGTGGGTTCTGACCACTGACAGCTTACAGTGTGTTCATTTTTCCCTTAGGAGCTAAAAAGAATTCTGACACTTTACACATGTTCCTTTCACCTTGAAAGTACTTTTTCCTCCTTTATTTAAACACGAAGTGGCAGTAGGGCACTTAGGAACCCAGACTCAGAAGTCATCCTGTCCAGTTTGTATTCCAGTTCTGCCTTTCCTTTGCTGTGTAATCTTAGGAAGTTACTTAACCTCTCTGAATCTCAGTTTGCTCCTCTGTAACTATGCGGATAATATTTGTACTTAATTCATAGGGCTGTTGTGAGATTGAATACAATGACTTGGATAAAGTATTTAAAGCAGTGATTGGCATATGTAATCAATAAATGTTGGCTATTAATATTTAGAAGTAATGAAAGGGGGAAAATAAAATGTGAAAATTAAGGAATTTAAATATAAACACTGAAAATCACATTTTGAACAAATCTCACAGTTCTGTTAGTCACTAGCATTTGGGGTTTTTATTACCACTCAGATTGACACAGGGGTATGATTACATTCACAATAATGGATACTTAAATGTACTTTTGCCAGTGACATTTCTCCTTTGCAACATTTTATAACCTTTTACATTACCTTAAAAGAAAATTCACTGGCCACTGGCATTTATCTTGTCAGTGGAAAAGGTAGTAAATGTATGACTGGATGGATGGAGGGATTTATCCACTTGGCCGTACTGACATACATCATGAATGAACATTGGTAGAGACATACAACACTATGGTCTCTTGCCAAAAAGTGTTGGATAGGTTATGATGGTTAGTGCATTTGGTGTGATTTGTCTCCTTTGCCAAGTAGTGATCACTGCCACACTCACACAAAAGAATTGGACTATCCCACCCCAGACTGTGGTGATGGGACCAGAGATCACATTCCCAGCGCCCTGACACCTCTGGCTCATGGGGTGAGGGCCTGTATAACAGCCGTGCTCTCGGACGCTCCTCCCTCTGCTGGTGTGAAGGGAGAACCCCCTCTCTCCACCAGGAACTGACCCTCTCACTCCCCTCTGCCACCAGCAGCCTTGGCTTCTGAGTAGCACTTCAGGAACCAAAGACTAGGAGTGGATTAGGCTTGCAGAAGAGGTGGACAAGGTTAAATTTAGAAATTTCCCCCATCTGCACTTTTTAAAAAACTTACAGTTTTCCTCACAGTTGCTGCAGAGTGGGTTCAATCAAAAGGGATGTTTACTTTAGGGTAACCAGTGTGAAACTAATGAAGACAGGTAGCTTATTTCTAAGTTTTTGAAAAATGTCTGATTAGTAAATCAAGTGACAAGCTTGTATCCTTTTACCAGTGTGGGTGTCACTACAGATCTTTCATTAACCCATTGGCAAAAATGTGTACAGCCAAATGTCTCTCACCCTTCCTTGATTTTTCTCAGTTGGAATTTGGAATTGCTTGCGTGTCCCTGAGTGTTTAGTGTAATAATTAATAAAATATAAATTTGACCTTTATCATAGTGCTCATGGATTTTGAGTGCTCTCTGAAGTAGATTGCTCCTGCAAGAGTGTGCATGTGGTTTATACATGCAAATAATTAAAAAAAAATCAAGTACTGTGAATCTCCTGGCTTCAGATTATAACTAATGTCAAAGCTTACCAGATTTTATTTGACTACACCTGTAAAAGCAGGACACTTTTTGAGGTTGGTACTTTGTTAGTTGACTCACAATATTGTGAATATATTCCAGGAAGTTATAAAATCGCAGGAAAAATGAGTTTATTAATGTAAATTAGGCTAGATCCTAATTACTACCTGTGAATAGTGTCATCTGAAGTTTTTATTGCATTTTAACACATGACTTATCTTGATGAGAAAATATATAGCAAAGGGTAAATGTAGCAATTTTCCTTTTACTATTCCCTCTGCTAAGCCATTATTGCTTGATGTTATTTTTCAGCAGCCTTTCATTTTTGTCCCAAATGTTTTTGCCTCTGGCTGGTTTTATTTCTTTAAAATGTATGTGTATCACTTCTCAAAGTGATACATTTTGACAGGTAATCGATATTTTTTTTCATACTAGATTTGATGGTGCAATGGTCCTAATCCTCATCAGAGACTTAGTTAATAGTTGAATACTAACCTGGATTTTTATCTCAAATATTCTTTTGTGATGAAACATACATTTCACCTTTAGCCAAATTTCTTTTTTGTCACTCCCATCCCCCAAACAGAACTAGCTGCCAGGTGCCTAAGATGTATACAGTCCACTTATCTGGCATACACATAAACTGACTTTTTGACAGTGTGTCCTAAAAATGTTTTCTGATAGCACCTTCAACTAGCTTACTGGATTGGTCACAGAAAAGATACTTAGGTGCTCTAGTTTTTGTTGTTGTTGTTTTCTGTTGTTCCTGGCAATCTATAATTTTTACTTTTAGGAGAAAAGACTTTTCCTTTCCTTCTCTTTAGAGAGAGCTGGGTGCCCTTCATGAAACTCCCTTCTCCCCCATCCTTTCTCTTGAAGGACCAGCTCAGTGAAGACCATAGTCCTCAGCACAAGTGTGTCTAAGAACACCATGCTGGGCTTTTGCTTTTAAAAGTTCAGTTTCCTGAGTCAAGATTTTTTTCTCAAGTAAGGGCTTTCTTTTGCCAGTGTGGACAGTTAACAAGGACACTCTAAGTTGGCAAGTGTGTTCTGACCTGCTGTCCAGGCAGGCACTTTGTCTAAGATGGTACTTGAACTTGTGGGAACTGCTTGCAGGCTCGTCTTTGAGGGGGTACAAGTTGAGGGAGAAAGAGCAACAACAGTTACTCCTTTTGTTTTCATTCTAGAAGAAGATACTCCTTTTGTAGGAAAACCTTAAACTAGAGGTGTAGAAGCTTTACTAGCTTCTCAGATTGCCACAGACAGCAAGTGACTATCTCCTTTCCAGTTTTTTGACTTTTTTTTTGTTCTTCAATTTGAACAAGAATGTGTGGTTCTAAAAAATCTTTCGAAAGTTATGCTAGAATTTGTGGGTGCGTTCAGTGTGAGTTTCCACTAATTTTGTACTACTTCTTTGCTTTTAGAGATGGCATCGCTCCTCCACATATGAGAGAGAACTAAAAACTCTCGGAGCTTGCCTTCCTTGGGTGGTGTCACATGAGCACGCCTAAGTGGAAAAACACCCTGACACCCTTCTCTGCTGATGCCTCAGCTAGCGGTGGCATTCTTGACAAGGTTTCTCTTTCTGTGTCTGGAGATGTATGCAAAGACCATTTGGGAACATAAAATGCAATCAATTTTCCTCAGTGGGTAGATTAATAAATCCCTGCGCTGTTTTTAATGACATAATTTAATCAATTGATAGCAAGCCTAATAGTGTGTTGACAGCCAACAAGGGACAGAAAACTAGTGGAATAGCACGTGAACTGCTAAGAAAATACTAGACACTTCCTTTTCTACCCCCACATTTAGAGACCACCTGATACCTGGATTAGGTAAAAAGAAGGAACTACTGATTTTAATTAAAATGTTTGCCTGCCTTGCTGATTATCTCTATTTCAAGAAAGAGACTTTGTGTTTTGGAGAGGGTAAAGGAGGAGGTGGTTCTCAGACAAGTGGCAGCTAGTCCTAGGATCTGCCTCTCAGACCCAACTATTCTCTCAATTTCAATATCTTTTGAATAGAAATCAAGGGGGAATAATTTACTATAAACTGGTCATATTGTATATTGTTACTCCTGTGCCAGGCCAGTAACGAAAACTTAATATTCATCTCTTGGTTGCTTTGAATTGAAATAAGATGAGGAAGAGTGGAGTAAACAAGCTGAAACAGACTGTGAAATTGCACATGATGGGAATCTTTTTTTTTTTAAAGCTGCTTATAGACTATAAATAGGTTAATATTCCAACTAATGATGGCTCATAGAATTTGTTTTCCTTTTTACATTTTGGTCAGGTGTCAACAGATCTAAGTTCTTATCATGAGGGAAATTAAATTCTCAAATGTTTCTATCTTTGGGCTAGGAATTGACTGGTGAGGGAGGTATTTATGTAAATGAACTGGCTTTCACGTTGGGAGGTGTAAAGTGTTCCCCTGTGACTGGAGAGCAGCCTTCTGAGCCCTTCCTTTTCGGATTTTCAGGCAGTGTGTGTATTCTGCTACATTTTTCCTTTGATGCCTTCGGAAAAGAGGAGCACCAGGCATGGTGGTGCTGCTTGGCTGACCAGCTGTGCCCTAGTTTTTCACTGTCCCAATCAGCGGCTGCCTTTTACAGAGGTGTCTGTCATCGCTGATTTACTTAGCCACTTTGACCTTATAGTTGCTTCAGATGGGGCTTGACCCGAAGCCACTGTTGAAAGCCATTTACTGGTCATGCGAATGCCAGGGCCAGCATTTTGGAGGAGGAAAGACAGAGATCCCATGGCTTCCTGTCTAGTATCAGGAGCCTCCTCTGCCTGGATAAATGCATTAGGTGTCTGAGCCCACTTGCTGCGCTCTCCCACTGAACTGCAAGCATCCGTGATCTCCGAAGTTGCTGGAGTGAATAACTAAACGGGACCAGCTGACTCTGGGCTCCAATCAGCTAGAGCGTGATGTAAGTGTTTAGCAGCTGCCGGCTCTGAATTAGCGTGCTGAAGTGTAGAGGTAGTACAGCATGGCTAGACTGTTGTGAGAGGCTCAGAGAAAGCAGAGAGGGAGATGGATGAGTCCAGCATTCTAAGACGAAGAGGGCTCCAGGTAGGAGATCCTTCTGTTCTTGAAACATAGCATTGTCAGTGGCCAGCCATTGAGGATTTCAAAGTTCCCTTTTCATTCCTTTGCTGGGCACAAATATGTGCACAGTTCTTAGTCTCCACTTGGCAATGCAATACGCGAACTCTCTGCTTACAGGGTTCAATGACACTTTCCAGGGTTCAATGAGAAAGGTTATCAGAAACAATAGAGATGACTTCTAGTTTGATACTTTGTCGGGTGTTTGGTTTTCTGCTGGTTGTACTAGAATAGTTAAATCATGGCTGGCAGTGACAGCTGATGAGCTGATTTGGCATTCTGTCAAGTGTCTGGGAAGTCTGTCGAGGGGAGCAACTCCGTTCAGTTCTGAGAACACAGGACTCAGTTTTGTGTGGGGATCAACCTGTGTGCGGCAGCAGCATCTGCCTTATTGCCTTGCAGATGTGTTTAGCTTCTGAGAGTTTTCCTCCTGTCAGTAAGATGAAAGTTTCTGCTGGCAGCTCAATCAAAGTTCACTGTAATTTGTTGTTTATGTTGAGATGAGGAGAGATATATATCTTACTGCTTTGCTTTTTGTGCCCAAGTTTCTGTAATTAAATTACCCTGACTTCAGTGTACAAATGTATTCCAAGTTAAAACTTGGCAAATCGGGAAACTTGGGAAAAAAAAAAAAAAACATCTGCTTGGCAGCTTGTAAGTTTAAGGAAGCCAAAACATAAGTATGTTCAAAATTAGTATATTTAACTCCTTGATAACTCTTTTTGCTGTGTATAAGTGATACTTTTCTTTGTAAAAAAAAAATCTAATCATTAGCTACTGTTAAACTAAATATTTCTGAATTTTTAGAAAAATGTGTGCTTGAGAATATAGAATGTATGGCTCACTTAGAAATGCTTCTAGATATTCCTGAATAATCTTTGACTTGCAGCTGCTATAGCTGTATGCTTTTTAATGTGTCAGTTACTAATACTAATAATATTCACATTCTGATAGTATGATATTATAGCTAAAATAAAGGATTATTTTCAGGCAAACAAAAGGACTAAAAAGTTGGGGTTAAATGTCATCTATTGTTCCAACCCTAAGTAAACAGACGCCTCTTTAATGATTTTCAGTGTGGTCATTGTTTTGAATGTACAGTGTGGTTAGTCACTGCTGTGGATTTCCTTTTCTTTGTTTTCATCACATCTATAAAGTTCTGGTAATGCACAGCTGTTTGTGTGGGTCCACGTCCTCTTTGGGGTCACTGGTTAAATACAGAAAGGCTCTTTGTTAAAAAGATGATAAACTCTTTTAAACTCCTGATGGCTCAGATTATTAATTAATAGATGGAAATTCTGTGGAGAATTTTCTCTTTCCTTTATATTCATTTAAAATCATTTTATATGTATTTTTGAGAAACTCATTTTATGTTTTATTTCTGTAACATACATTATCACAACTTCAATGTCTAAACATGGTGCTTTTGAGGGGCACAGATTTCATAAGCCTTTTTCATTTTAGAAATAAAGAAACCATGATTGTGGTTATTTAAAATACTGGAGGTATTTTTTATCTAAAAGACTTGCAACAAAACAAAGGAACCACTACTCCTCATTATAGTCCTTACAGTGCTAGATCTTCATTGTGTTTAACATACTTTTACTGTACCTGCCGTGATCGGCTATATCATAGATAAAGAATGCCTGCTTTCTATTAAGAATGAAATAAAAGTCTTCATGCTGTGAGGAACAATAAAACGTGTTGCCACCTCAGACTTACAACTTTACTTGTCTTAAGCAAAGCCTATTTTTTGTCTATTCCTGATAGATCTGATATTTTTAAAAACATCACATATACAGTGTAGCTATTTTAAGAAATTCCAAGTAAGGAAACTTTTTACAAAACGGGAAATCTAAGTATTTGTGCTACAAAAGATGTTACTGTAAAGTTCATCAGAATAACGCCACCTAGTGAATTTAAAAATTAAGTTAACTCACAAATATATACTATGTGAAACATTTCAATGCACAAGTGAGGTGTGCCGGCAGGAATGAGGCTGAAATCTACATTTTACTACTGATTCTCACCCTCTTTTGCTGGGCAGGCCTGAGCAAGTTGTCTGTTTATGCTGTAAAATCCACGTTACAAAAGACTTTTGAGTGTGTAAGTGGAAACAGGTATAACTGAGTTTAATTTGAAGACCAGATATAAATATACTAACATTCAGTAGACATACAGTAAGTAATGTTAAAAAGCAAGGGCAGATTTATATTTTTATGCTACTCCATATCATTTATAGTAAGATGAAATAGTTATATTTTTAGTTTGTGTTCATTGTTTGAGTTTGTTTTTAAGTTACAAGAGTCATCAGTAAAGAAAGTAAGCACTTGTTACGGGGCTCCTTCTGACAGGCTATGATTTTATAAAATAATAAGAGCCTGTTGGTCTGCCACACTTGAGTAGATGCGTAGTGTGTGCAGTCGACTTGTTCTTTAAATAACTTAAAACCCACCGTCAAAAATCTGTACCACACAAATACTCTGATTCTTTAAAGTGTAAGTTTATCCTAATGCAGAATGTATTTAATATAAAATAAACATTTATTTAGAACCTAGCTTTAGAATTTCAGTACCTCTAGCCCTTAAAACATAGGCATCTTAGTTGTGTTTTTAAAATTTCGACTTTGAAAAGATTTTTTTTTCGTCAGAACCTATCATTTCTCAAGGCATGACTACCTCATAAAATGGCAACACAACTGAGCTGTTCATCTTAAGTGACTGCACTTTTCCTTCTTTTCTGTAGACTGTATTAATATTTCCAGTACTACTGATAGCACTTCAATCACTGCCTTTGAAAGGAGAATGAGAGAAAGAGGCCCCGATGGCTTCCACTTAGAGTCTGGGAAACTTCAGATTGCATCTCAAAACATGGGAAATTCTGACGGATGGATGGGCTTGGGCAGACCTTGGACTTGGTGCAATTTGAATTTCTAGACAGGTCTAATTCGTCAAAGGATAACTGACTCCTTTCAGGCCTGATATCCCTCATACCTGGATCATATTTTTTAACTGTCAGCGAAATTGTTTCAGTAATTTCCAATATATGTTTCCCTTTTATTTGTTTTAAAGAAGTGTCCCTATCGCTAATATGGTAGATCCTGTTACTGGAGACAAGTGAACAACAGGCATCATTGCCGGAAGAAGCCATGAAGAGGGTGTGGTATCCCAGAGGGGCCTCCACAGAGGCCCTCCATGCCTGCACCATCTTCTGCTGGTTTCCCTCCTCCCCAGCTAAATGCTACCACTTCATTTCACTTCTCAGCTGTCACATGCAGAACGTAAAAAAAAAAAAAAAAAAAAAAAAAATCTAAATCTACTTAATAAGCTAGTTAAAAAATAACATCTAAATCTTTATAATTTAGATTCCTAGACTTGTATTTTTGCTTGTTTGCTTGCTTCTTTCTCCTATACCTGACCTCATTCCCCAGCTGTATTTGAAACAAGTGCTACCATTTTTACCTTGGCCTTAGCTCTGGTTTTCATTGACATTGGTCTGGGATTTAGTTTTAAGAACCAGAAGCTGGTACACTCTTACCTTCTGACAGCATAGCAAACTACCTCTGTTTTGCAGAGGTTTTACAGGTCACTCAAATCATAATGTCTTAACATTTCTTGCAGGTCAACTTTAATGTGTTTTTGGATGTGTTTATACTTTACCTGAACTTTAATAGCAGGATCATTATGTGGGAGTATTACTCTGTCCCTATTCATTTGAAGACTGGCTGATTATAGAGAAGTCTAGTTAGAGGGTTATAATAAAAACACTTGCAATAATGATAATTCCTCTAATTCCTCTTTGGAAATAGCTACTTTTTTTCTTTTTAGGTTCCAGAGAGGCATAGAGACTTCTTTGGGACAGGAAGAATCAAGATAGTAGTTAGGGGTTAATTAGACAAGTTGCAGCCATGTTGGAGTGGTATTTATTATCCTTTGAAGGAGTTCAAGTTCTGCCTGTGAGAATGAGATAAAATTCTGTACTTTCACTTTCCTAATCCATAGGCCATAAGGATGATGTGCCCTCAAAATCTTATATTCTACCCAAATTTCTGTTTTGTACCCTAGGAATTGTTTTTCTTAGCAACTCTTTTTAAAAAACAGCATAAAATGAACAAATATGACTTCTAGCTCCTCTTTTGCACCTTCTCATTCTCTGATATATCAATAGTTGTTAATATACCAGAAAATTATCATCTCTGTACTGCTGTCAGTGACACATCAAGTCTGAGTCTTCTTAGTTTCCATATTTGATTTCTCTCTCTCTTGCCCACTGGCAAAAAAAAAACCTATCAATTCTACCACAAAAGTGTCCAGAGCCTAGGCCTGCTGTCTTTTCTGAGGGCCCAGAAGTCAGACCCCTTTGTGCCCTCCTTCTCTAACCCATTATGCTTGTTAGCCTAGATCCCCAGGCCCATCCCCTGGTTTAAGACCCCCAGGTATCTTTCCATTATCCACCTCAGGTTAGTGTAAAAACACACATGACTCCAATTAACCTCATTTACCTTCCTGTTCGCATCTTCAACCTCTGCCTCCCATAACTGTACCTTAACTACTCCAGACTTCATATATTCCCTTTATTTACAATGTCCTTTCCTTATTTTAGCCACATTGTTTCAGCTCATCAGAAACCAAAGTAAATTCTAATTCTTTAATGAAATTTTCCACAATTACTGCTTTCCATTGTAAACTTCATGTTAGCCATTGTCTGTTCTGTATGCATTTAATGCTGCTGCGTGATGCAGTCGTTTTATTTTTCCTGTTGCTTCATGGATTCTTTGAAAACTATTTAATTTTTGAGAATCTAACATTGAAACTATGACTCCATTGAGGATTAATGGCTTTAGAGTTGGAAATGTGTTCGGTGACAATGAAGAACTCTGGAACTTAGGCAGCTTTCATAGATCTATAAAATAGGAAAGTTAAGTGAGGTGATTCAGGATTGAAGGAGATTTTAAATCTTTTGGTACAGTATCTGGCACATAGTATTTATTCAGTTAACCTTAATTCACTTCCTTCTGTATTGCCACAGAGACTTGCATAGAGTGACTTTAAGTAATTAAATATGGGTATTGGGCAGGATCCAGGCAATAAATCAATGGCATGCATGAATTAGATAATCTGTGGAGAGTTTAATAAGAGGGACTGTGTAAGAGAGGTGGACAGGGTGTAGGGAAAGTTTAAGAGGTGGGCAGTACCAGAGACTAGGCAACAGGAAAGTTAAAGTCTCTGGGTCTGAAGGAGTGAGGGAGGAAGCAGTTCCAGAACCTGGAGACAGAGCTCATACCTGATAAGTACCTTTGGTAAAGGGACACAGACTGTTCATGGTGACTGTGCCAAGAAGTGCCAAGGAGACATCTCAAGCTTCTTTTCTTGTGTTTTGCTGAACTCCTGCTGATGCTTCTCACTCGCAGAACCCACCCAGAAGCCAGAGAGGCAAGGAGCCATGAGTGTCTTCATGCAGGCAGACCACACAGGGCCCTGTGGAGGGTGGAGAGCGGTAGACCTGGCTGAGCAATTGAAGTACACGCAGCATGGTTTCTGATGAACACTGTTGTGCTGCCCCTTGCTCTTAGCATTTTGCCAGCCAGAATCAATGTGCAGATTTCCTACTGCAAATCTCTGGAGCCTGAACTAAGTTCAAGCATTTGAACTGAGTCAAGATGCCTTTTGTGGAAAGTCATGGCCCCCAACCATTTCCCACTTTTGTGTAGTGATGTGTGTCCAATCAGGCTCTTAATCCTCATGGGAAAATGTTAGTATCTCTCCTTCCACTTTAATGTGTGAAGCACCTGGGTCTCCTTGGAATCAATAATGCAGAATACCTGCACTTCAGGTCCTGCAAGCAATCTCAGTTTTGAATTGCTCTGCTCTGCAGATCCTGGCTCAGAGAAGTGATGTGTGAGAAGAATAGCCCGAGAGACCTCTTACCATTCATCTCCCGATTCCCTGAGGTCTGCCCTATAGCAGCTCCTATCACACTTAGACCGTCTATCTCTGCTCCCACAAAATCCCTTTACAGAATTACAACTTCACATTATGTCCTTGACTTTTATTGAGGGTTGCTAGAAGAAATGACTGTGAGGGAACATCTTTATACTTTTTGTTAAAACTCCCCTTGAAGCCCTTATCCATTACATTGTGCATTGTCTTTTCTATTAGGCCCACATGATAAATTAACTTAGAGTTCAATGCTCAAAATGTTTCTTCCTTCCTTGGTGAAGTGGTGTGCTTCTTTTAATCAGAAAATGAGAGCTGCCCATGTCTTTCCACTTTTGTCTTAGCTGATCAGAACAGAGGTTCAGAGTTGTAATAGCTTTCTAGATAAAATTATTCACAACTTCTTCACTGTTTAAGTTTTAGTTATGTGGGTCTTTCTGTTTCTCTTTTTAAAATCTTAAGTTGTCTGAAAAGATTTCTCAAAGTAGATAAGCCCTAAAAGTGTAATAATTTTGCATTTAAAGCAGTGAAATTACTTAAAAGAAGACAAAAGGAGACTAAAAAGATCAGCTTAATAAACTAAACTATAAAATTTGTGAATTACATGAACTTAAAAGATCAACATGCATGCAGCAACCAGTCACTTTATTGTTGGCATTTAAGTCGAATAAAATCAAATAAGGTGTTTGAATTTACTTGAAACTTAGATTTCAAATAAATTATGAGTTGCGATAGAGTTGTTGGTTTCTTTAAGTGTCTTAGAAATCATGTATTTGTCTTGGAAGCAACCAGAAGCGTGGAGATTGGCAAATGATTTATGAGACATACTTGTTAGAAGACAATGTTGGCATTAAAATCAAGCTTTTGACAAATATTTAATAATATGGGGGGAAGCTGACAGTAGTGTTAAGTGGGAAAAAAAGAACAGATTACTAAACTGTAGACTTCATGCATATGCAGTTCTGGAGAGAGAGAGTGAGAGTGAGAGAGAGAGAGCAGGATAACCCTGTAGGATGGAAGGAAGGAGCATGTTTAAGCTCTGGAGTGCTGCAACTACACTTACATGCAGAATCATTGAAGAGAAATTAAAATGAGGTATAAAAAGACTAAAAATATACAAGATATCTAATGTGTTAATAACCCATTTTCTTTTTCTTCATTGTCACAACTAAATGACAGGAAGAAGATGCACTACAATGTTAATTCTCATTATATCTTGATGGTGGAATCAAAAAAATTTTTTCTTCAAACTATTGTATAGTAATGTATTACTTGTAGGATCAGTCAAATAGTGGGTTTTGGGGACTCTTTAAAATTTTTGTACTTCAGTGTCTAAGAAAAACTTTTGTATTACTCATTGCTATCAATGAAATTTCTTGAAGACTGTATTTTGTGCATGTATTTGGAATTGAGAAAGGTAAATTAGTTCTAAAGTGATGCTTGGTTTTCAAACCTTAAGACTTTGGATCAACCAAGCTACCCTTTTTGAACCACCTGACTTTCTAAAGCCAAAGACCTTGGTGCAATCCATGTCCACTGAATTAGGATCTCTGTGATGTGCAGCTTCTAGGGGACTATGGCTCCTAGGAACTGCAAGTCATGGAACACCCCACTTCTCTATCTCTGCTGTAAAGAGAGCTTGAACCATTACCCAGTCAAGTTAGGGGCAATTATTACAATGGTATGACAGAAGGCAGCCCTAGTCCCTTATCCCCAGACGACACAGGGTGCACTGGTAATATGTGGGTGCAATTTTACACTTTTACAATTGCTGGCACATGTTCCTTGATGCACAGGAGAAAGCCACCTCAAGGGCATGATGAGACTGTTGCTTTGCCACTTGAAACATTTTCCTAATGCTGGAGATAATGGAATCCTTATCATAGATACTTTTCAATATTGTACATGCTTGGTTCTCAAAACATTTGCTGTGTTCCTTAGACTGTGATTGTGAATGCTTTTAATTCAGACATTCAAGGACAGAACTCTATTTACCTTTCTTTCAAGAAATGTTTAATAACAATAACAGCAGCAGCATACATTAAACAAGTTTGTTTCATAGGACTGCCTGCTCTGTATTAAATACACACAATTGCACTTTTACCCCAGGCTTTAGCAGTACAAAAACCAGTGGCATATGTTGCTGACCTGTAAGGAGTTTAAATTTTGGTGAAGGAGACAGACAGCAATTCTACAACAGCAAGTGCTGAAGCCCATGTCAGCTAAAGTGTGGGGGCACAGTGATGGTGCCCAGCTGTGTTGCAGGAGGCCAGAAAGGCTTTGTGGAGTGGGGATATTGCTAGCAGATGGTAAAGGATGAACAGGAGCTAATTAAGCAAGAAGGGTGTTGAAGGCAGAGAAACAGCAGCATGTGTGAAGGTGTGGTGGCCAGACAGGGTGCGCCCTTTTTAAGGAGCTGCATATGGTGCGCATGAGAAGAAGGAAGCAGTGAGCAGAGTTCCAGACATGGTGCCATGTTGAGGGATTTGTGTTTTACAGGAAGCCGTTGAACAGTTTTAAGCAGAACATAGGGATATTTTGCCAAACTGTCAACTCTTCTGTCCACTATTAATAAAGAATGCCTAGGCAGAGTTCAGGAACAGCTAGGAAGTTAGAAGTGAGGTGGTGAGATGTCACTGCTGTACAAGGACAATGCAACTGAAGGTAGAATTTACAGGATTCGGTGACCTATCGAGAAGAGATAGAAAAGGAGGTGACTCCCAGGTTTTGGGCATTATTACTAAGAAACAAATAAGAGCAGGAAATAAAAATGATGTGGATTGTGAGATGATCAGTTGGTTCTGTGCACCTTGAGTTTGATGTACCTGTGGAAACCTTCCAGGAAGACATGTTAAGTATTTGGATATTGGGAAATAAAAAGTTACAGGGAAAAGGATAAGTGGCATTTTCAACATGTGAAGTGAACTTTAAGGGTTGTTATCACTAAACAAAACATAAAAAGGCAGCCAGAAAGAAGAGACCAAGGTACCTTTTCATCAAATTGCACACAAGTATTTGGATATTGGGAACCCTGAAGTCATCCACTTTAAATAATTCATTGAACTAGACTGTGAATGAAGAGAGCATACAATTAAAATTTCTCCCATACTAATAGATTTTTGTTAGAATGATTTTCAGGAATTATCATACTATGTATTTTAACACTTATTTTGCAGGACTTGTTAAAATTACATAGAGAGCAAAGTAGTTTTACAACAGTTGAGTATCAAGCCTTGAAAATAATGTAGCCAATTTTAAAGATAAGGATTTGTGTGTGTGATTTGTGTATGTGTGTTTGCAAATTGCTTCCAACTTGACAACTTGCGTACAAGTCTCATTCCATTACAATTTTGCAAAGACAAAATGAAACATCTCATACTAGAGTCTGTAATGGGAAAAGCAATTCATTCTTAAATGAAGATGATGAGGTTGGTACCATATTGCTTGAAACAGTGAGTTGAATTTAAAACTTGAGTGAGATTACATCAAATTCAGCCAAGATTTTTGTTCTGTTTGAATGGAATATCTGTAATTGAAGATAAGGGGTTCAACTGAGAAAGGCACATGACATTTATGCAATTGTATCCATTTTCTGATACACTGTTTCCAATTTGTTTATGTATACACACAGACTTTAAATGATAGTGATAAGAAAGCAAAAGCCCCCTGGTTTGGTGTGTGTGTGTGTGTGTGTGTGTGCATGCAAAAAAAAATCGTGGATCTAAGCTTAACTTTATTAGCTTCAGCACTTTCTGACTTCTGCCTAGTAATTTAGTGTGTTGTGGACATGCAAATCCTCAGAAAAGTGCTAGGGAGTTAGAAGTAAAATGTATTACAACAGCCTCAATGTGATTATAGAAACCATTAAATATTCTTTTTTTAAAAAAGATTTATTTATTTATGCATACAAGCTGGGGTACAGGCCAGAGGCGTGGGGCGGTGAGAGGGTTCACCAGAGACAGAGCAGGGAGCAGAACAGGCAGATCAACGGAAATACACTGCTGAGGGGAGTAGTGGGTGAGGCAGGAGAGGTCTGCTGCGCCATGTGGGAATCTTCCCCACCAGTCATTGAACTTGCATCGCCACTGCCGCCAGTTCCACAGCGCAGCACTTAACCACTGCGCCACCAGGGAGGCCCCATTAAATATTCTTAATGGATTTTTTAGGTTAGTTATCAAAGTAAGATATCAGCTAGGTCTAGAAATATTTCATTTTATGTGATTTTCACAATAACGATGTTTTTCATAATGAGGTATTGATAATTTTATATTTTCTAATTGCCTGTTCTCTCAATTGTAGCATTCTTGTGAGGGTGAAGGTAGAATAATATCACTGATTTGACTTGTTGTACTTTTCTATTAAAACTTTACTCCATCTATAAAATGCTAAAGGTAGGATTCATTTTCTACTGATTTTTTTTTTTTTTTTTTTTTTAGCAATCTAACTGAGAGACATTACAGTGAATACAAGCTGAATTTGGATAGTGTGATAAATTCAATTCTTAACTTTTTACTGCTCTGTTACAGAATTGTACATTCACCTACTTGCCCAGGTCTCTAAGCCTCATCGTGGGTAGAGGTCCTCTTCCCCCCTTCACAAACCTATTGGATTTTGATCTCTGCTGTGTGATTTGCTGGGCCAATGAGCAGAGGCTCATAGCATAAGTGAAGACTTGAAATACACTTGTCAGGTGGACCTAGCCATCTCACACTTTGGTGATTTACCTTGAACATATCATGGGCAGCCAGTCCCCATTGAGCCCGGTCTCAGCACAGAATGCTATGGAGCTGACTTGCAGACCTGCAGCCAGGACCCAAGCCCAGCAGAACCAGAATCTGCCTGCAGGCTGTAAATGTGAGAATAAATGTTTATTGTTGTAAGCTGCCGGTTCTGTGGCAGGTGGTTTCCCAGCATTATGATGGCAATGATGACAGAGGTAAGCATTTATTGTGGCCACAGCAGTGTCATTAACATCAGCTAGACTTCTATTTGAGTGCTGATCCACCACCTGCTGGCTTGATTACCTTGGGCATGCTGCTCTCTTTAAACATTAGTTTTGCCATCACTAAAATGGAAATGCTGAGTACATCCCAAGATTGTTGAAAAAATGAGTAAGACATACACTTGTAAAGTGCTTTGAACAGTGTCCAACATATTAACTAGGCATTGTGGCCATTGATACTGTATTTCTGGACATTTGAATTTTCCCCCTTCTCTTGTATCATGTGGCTTTGTCATATCTGAGCTGTGGGATTGGAAGAGACTAAAATTTTACTGAAGCTTTGTGAAACAAAGTGTAAAGTGAGGATGCTAACACCTGGCCGGCAAGATCATTATAAGAACTACAGAAAAGATAGGCAGCTATCTAAGCGTTTTAGTTCAAGCTGTTAATAGCAAAATAACATAGAAGGGGTGACTTAAACATAGATGTTCTGGACGCTGGGAAGTCCAAGGTCATGGGCCCAGCAGGTAAGAGCTGCCCTCTCTCATGTGAGCCTGTGTCCTCATATGGGGGAGACAGATGCCATGTCTCGTCCGCTTTTTATAAGGGCGCTGGTTCCATCATGATGGCCCCACTTTCATGATCTGTAAGCCCCTAATTATCTCATAGAAGTTCCACAACCAAATATAATAACACTGGGGATTAGTGCTTCAACATATGAATTTGGGAGCAGGAATACACAGACATTTACTTCACGGCACTAATCATGACAAGGTGAGTGGGCAACTAGTAAAAGTGTCGTTATTATTGTATTCACTCTTAAATGCCTCATTCCTTCACTTAATCATTTCTTAAAGCTCAAGCCTTCATTTTTAGTTTTTGAGGGACTGCTATGACCCAAGCATAAAATCTTACACTTTTGATTTACCTCTGGGTTTGTTATATCCCCTGTTTTTATTGAAAGACAGAAGACTGTAAGGCAGAAAAATGAAAACAAAAGTGCTACAATTGGAAAGGTATGATATAGTGATAATGTCACTGAAATATGTAATATTTCTGTATTGTAATTTTTTTCCTCCCTTGGAATATGGGAATTCAAAAAGGGAAAAGAGTAGCTAATGTGAAGTCAATAAATGCTTTTGATAGGATGATTGAAAAATGCTAATTTGGAGAGATTGAGCATTGTTAGCTTATATGGATTGAAGTGAAGTGAGGAATCAGAGGGGTTTCATATTTATAGCATGTCTATATTAATTAGTCTAGCAAAGGTGACATCTAAAATATCTTTGTCTTAAGTGGACAAAAATTGCCAAGCTCACCTTTTTGCCTGCTGGAAAAATGCTTTGATGTGTTGGCTCTCAGTCTTCTAATTTTTGCCTATACTTCCATTTTATACAAATCTCATGTCCTGCCTTGTCTGTTTTGTTTCTATGTGTGTGTTCACAGGATACATTAGCTTTTAGCCCCTGATAGTGTATATTTTCTATTTAGAGTCTGTTCCATAGCAAACCTGTGTCCTCATCATATTTGCTTTGAAATTATTTTGATCTGTATCAGCTGGAATGGGTTTTAAGATGCTGAATATTAACATCTCTATGCCACTTTCTCTAGAAGCTAATTGACTGATTTGGAGTGGAGGTGAGATGAGAGTGTATACATTTGACCAATTTCACAGAGCTTACCTTGCAAGCTATTGAAATGCAAATACAGACACTTAGAGACTCAAAGAATTCACACATTTGGTTCTTTGTTTTCTTCTGAAAAATAAGCATTCAAAATTCATGCACATTCTATTATTCATGTGCTTTATATTTAGGCTCTGCTTGTATGTCTAGATAAATCTTATCACCATTATTTAAAATTTCATGAATGAAACTTTGCATCTCTCTAATGTCACACTAGCCTAGACAACTTTAACCAATTAACATAATTTGAAATGCAGCACTTAAACGAGTTCTTGTGTATATCTGTGTGTATGTACTTACATACACACCTGTGTCATTGCTTTATCTACAGTTGTTTCTACTTAAAACTACTGTGTGCAAAATGGTTAAGAATTCAAAACCTCCTTATGTTTTGGCCCAGGAAAACCTGAATCTTTACTATGTGGTGCTTAAAGTTTCCATGTGATGGAGCATTGATGTCAAAGCACTTTTTCTTTATTTGATTGTTGTCACATTGGTGGTCCTGAAACAGGATGCTCCTTCCTGTGCTGTACATTCACTTGCATTTTCTTTTTTTAAAATATTTATTTATTTATGCATACAAGCTGAGGTACAGGCCAGAGGCATGGGGCAGTGAGAGAGTTCACCAAAGACAGAGCGGGGAGCACAACAGGCAGATTGATGGAAATACCCTGCTGAGGGGAGCATCGGGCGAGGCAGGAGAGGTCTGCCGCGCCATGTGGGAATCTCCCTGGCCAGGCATTGAACTCGCATTGCTGCTGCTGACAGCTCCACAGCGCAGTGCTTAGCCGCTGCGCTGCCAGGGAGCCCCTCACCTTTATTTTTAAGGCAGCCCATCCACAAATCTCAAGTACTTCAAAAGATACTGTGTGCAGTTGGGTTGTTTCCAAGTCTTAGCTATTTTGAATAGTGCTGCAATAAACATAGGGATGCAGGTATTCTACCAGGACTACGCCTGAGAAAAGAAAGCAAATGTGAAAAAAATGAACAATGATGTAAAATATGTAAATAAATTATTAGGGAAAAAAAAGATACTGTGTTTCAGTCAGGCAATTCCTCTGTCATTTAATCTGCTCTACATCATAGCCTTCTGGGAACAGTTAATGCCTTCAAGAATCTACTTTCTCCTAAGTTGTGGTCACTTCACTTATAACAGAAGGAAGAGTCATTTCCCTAGCCAGATCCAAAACCTCCCCACCCTGCTTCCTGCCTGTTGCCTCTTCTGCTGGCGCTAACATTTTCTGATGCAGTCTTCAATTTGTGATACTGACTTTATAGAGTTTTTGGTTTTTTTGTGAAGGAAGAACCCAAGACTTTAGTGAAATCTTTTGTTAAACCTTGTGTTCTAAGGAAAATTGGTGATAAGTTGAATTAAGCTTCCTGTCACTTTCTGGGAAATGGAAATGGGGTTTATCAGCATTCTCTTTGCACTTTCGAAGGTTCTTCGATCTCCCAAGTAAGAACATACTTATTCTGGGAAAAATTACAGTTGTTCATGGGAATTCTGTTACAGAATTGGAGCATGGTATAACTATGTCCATGCTTAGAGCAGAAAGGAGTTGCACAGATTATTGTGCTTGGACTCACTATGTTACTTTAATGAATTATCTGACTTCTCAGCCTTTTATGCTGGGGTGGAAAGTGGTGGTGAGCAAGGGCTGTACCGTTTCCTGTCTCCTCACATTAGGAGGGTGTCTCTCACTGTAATAGTCCTTCCCATCTTTGTCATATGCTTTCCTTAAGTTGTTCCCAACTGAAAACTAGTGTGAAGTCTGGCATTCATCTTTCTTGACTGGATCCAGTTAGTCCTCTGTGTGTGAAACCTCCGTCCCAAACTTCTCTGAGTTGTAGACTGTGACCTTTTGAACCTTCAGACCCATATTTCTTTAATATTCTTTCCTTCTTTATTAAAAATAGTATTGCTTTGGATATAGTATATAATTGTCAATTTGAGGATGCGTCTCTGGATTTTATATCTCTGCTGAAAACAGTGGTCAACCATATTCTTCTAGTACCTTCTTTAGCACCTTCTCTACCTGCCATTAACTTGGAATCACTGGGAATTGGTTTAACTCTTCATTATTGAGCTGATCCCACAGGAGCATTTTTCACTTACCCCATAGATACAGCCATCATGCGTTTTTACTTTGTGCAAAGGTGGGGCTACAGGATAAGCAAGATCTATTCTGTCATGTTCTGGGTGCTTATCATCTAGTAGTGGAGAAAGTAAACTAGTAACTAGACAATTAAATGCAGAGTGCTATTATGACTAGCCTGTGTTCACTGTCTGGTTGGCTGGATGAATAGGATTGAATAGGGAGAGAAGGCTGTTGTGGGAGCACAGTAGAGGGCACTTAATGCAGCAATGGGGTTAGCAGAAGTATGACACCAGTGATGGAAGTTGGCAGCTGCTTTCTGTTCTGTTCATGTTAAATTTCAGAATATTCAAGAAGGAAATGTTTAGTAGACAAGAAAGATAATGTATGAGTTGGAAAGACAAGGACAAAAATCTCTTGGTGATAGAGGTCTGGCTGACTTTATCAGAGGAGTGTTGATAAATCTGTGGGAGTGGATGAAATCACCTGGTGACAGTGTGAGGCATGCAACCATCTGTTGCTGGGCATTTAGGTTGTTTCCATAAGTTGGCTATTATAATAATGCTGCAGTGAACATGGGGGGGGCATATATCCCTTGAAATTACTCTTTTCCTCTTCTTGGGGTAGATGTCTAGGAAGGGGGTTGATGGATGGAATACTAAGAAGCTATTAAAAATGAAGTCTTGGCATTTGAAACAATATGGATTGTACTGGAGGGGATAATGCTAAGAAGGAGAAAGACAAATACCAGATGATTTCACTCATATATGGAAAAATAAAAAAAAAGAAAGGAGCATACAAAACTTAAATCAAGAAAAACTCTCAAAACCTGACTATAGAATTGAGACTACCAAAAGGGGAGGCTGAAGGGTTTGGAAGCAGAGGGGTAAGGGAGCCCAGTGGACTCTGGTGAGACTGTTGATGCTTTGGTGGTGTGATAACTTTTATAGAGGTGTGAATCTGTACCTCTAAAACATCTTTGGTGTTATAAATCAGTGTTACTTCAATAAATTAGGGGGTAAAAAAGCATGTCAGTCATGGGACAAAAAAAAAAAAGATCTGGAAATTAACCCTGATCCGCTAGGCTCACTCATCTTTAGGAGCCCTTCACTAGGACCAAATTAGTTTTTTTCAAAAAGAAAGAGCTTTATTCATTCAGCCATATTTATTTGTTCCTACTCTGTGCTGGGACTTCAATATTGTTCTTAGAATAGCTGTGGTCTTCATCATAAAGGTAACATTTATTGAGGTTCTCAGTAGCAGGCATTGTTCTGAGTCAGCTCATTTACCTTCTACAAGAATTCCTTGACAAAAGTAGTGCTATCCTCAATTTCCAGAAGCAAACACTGGGGAGTTTACTTAACCTCTCTTTATCTCAAAGTTTAGATAGTTGGTAAGCGATAGAGCCTGGCTTCAAACATAGACCTAGGTCCACATCCAGATGGTTTGATTTAAGCTCTTAATGGTCTTAGAGTGGTCTTAGAATTTTTTTGTTTGTTTCTCTGGGGGCGGGGGTGGGGGGGGAGCAGCAAGTTGATAATTATCTACTGTGACAAGTGCAGTAGAAGTTGCGCTGAGGGTAACATGGGCGCCTAGCAGTGGGTGTGGGAGGGTGTCTGTCCATGCTTCTCTAATGGCTTTCATGAGCCAAACCTACTTATAAGTATAGGTTTAGACATCAGTTCTGGATATTTTATCCATGAATGGCAATGTGAAGTAGTGTCCACTGTCCTCAGAATCATGCATCCTAGTTTACGGAAGGGGACTATTGGTAGTTTGTTTCTAGAGATTAATGACCTGGGTCCTAGAGAAATAGAGCAAACCCATAACTGTAAATTATAAGTGATTCTATCAGAAGAGGTTCATCCTGCTTTAAGATTCCCTTGATGTCTGGAAAGATTTCATAAACTAGTTGGTCTATAAGGTGTTATCCTGGAGAAGTGAATAAGGTAAAAAGATGAAAGATTTTAAATTTTACTTGATAATCAAGGTAATTCTACCTCTTGGAAGATGGGGTGAAATACATGCAAGATGTCTCGGGATAGTTATTACAGAAAATAATTTTGAGTGCAACCTGTAACTTTGTATGACTTTGCCAAATTGAGGTTATACTGAGGTACAAGGAGAGGTACCCCAATGCTGAATACCTCCTTGGTATCTATTACCCCCTTGCTCCAACCTAGGTGTCTTTCGTTTGCAATTGATTTTGGAAAAACTGACGAGCCCAGATCTAGGGGAGGATGTGGTGTAGACTGGACTGATAAGCATATTCTCTCCCAGGGACTGCAGCCATTACTGCGGTGGCAGTGACTTAGACAGTTTAGGAGAGTGAGCTTCTGTATGTTTACTGGGAGAACTCTTTCTTGCTGTCCATTAACTAGGAAATAGCCTCAGTAATAGCTTAAAACTATTTTGGATCTACAAAGAGAGCTTTCTATAGGAAGATGGCAATGTTGCGAAAAGTTGACCCAGGAGATGCAAAGAAACCAGCCTTTAGTAATGTAAGGGTGCTTGTCTGAAGCCAAACCTCTCATTAGACTTTTCAGTTGTACCAGTGGGTAAATACTTTTTATTGTTGAAGCTGCTTCGAATTGGATATTTTGTTACTTGGAGCAAAAAGCATCTATACAGTTTCGTGGTTTTTATTTAGTTATTTTTTGCTTAAGATAGCTATATTTCCTTTTGAATATTTAGAAATTTTTTATTTTGATGCCAGAGTAATTTGGTGTACTGCCTCCCCAATAACTTGTCTTTCTTTTCTACAAAGATGTCTTACTTTGGTTATTTTTATAGTGTAAAGGTTTTAATACATAAATAATTTGTTTTTGAAGAAGATAGAGGAAGCACAAAAAGACAATACTTCAGGAAGGAACATTGATTTAAGTGACATTTGCAATACAAGTAATAAAATATTTTCTTCTTTGAAAGATTAGTATGTTTCTGGTTTTTCTCTGCTAATCTCTTAAAAGCAGGCAGACATTTTGTTTGGCAAGTAAAGATTTATTAGGTATGACTTCACCAATGATCAGTTAGCCTAAGTTATTATAATTTTTATCCTAAATGATTTGACAGTGATAAATAGCTGATGTGTCAAAGCTTTATGTCTTTATTGCCTTTTATCAGTGCTCCTTTAAATAATTGTTCACATCTGTCAATTATTGGTAGCAACTGTGTGAGGCTTTGGATATGTGGAACAGGAAATCCTGGCTATTGATTTTTTTACCTTCCATTTCTTTTCCGTCTTTTCTTTCCAGTTTTCCTTTTCTCTACAGTGTACTGACTTTGGGAAATGTTCTCAGATTTGTGGTCTGTTGTGCTCACCATAAGACGATCCTGTTCCGTAGACAGTCTTGCCAAACTGCATGTATGTTTGTAGCTGCAGCAGTTATATGCATGGTGTAAGCAGCTGGGACAGTGGGTGTATTTATTGAAGTGAGCTGTGACAAACACCAAATGGTTTATTTTCTTTCTGACCATCCCAGCTTCATGTGCTTTGCATATCATGAATTGATGTGGTGGAGTTTGGTAAGGGTTACAACCTCTGCAACATAGGAAACCTGTTTGACCCAGTAGAAAGTAAATGAGAGAACTGGGGGTGTCTTCATTCTGGATTCCATGGTTCTTTTGGGCATCTTTGAATTATGATGTAGGCAGTTATGATGTAGAGATTGGCCATGAAGCATTTTTTTACAGAGTTGATGGAGACTTTGGGGGTTCTAGTGTTGACCAGGTCTACTTTGCTTCATACCCCACTGGGGGGTGGAGGAAGCAATAGAAACCGGAATTTGTATCAAATCTTCACCAAGGAAGTACCCTGCCCTCTGCCTGGAGCTGCTTGTCTCCCCCTAACCCATCCCTTTGCTACCTGGCTCACCCTTCTGCCCCTTTCTTCTCTGTTTGTTACCTCCCTCTTCCTTGGCCCACCTCCTTTTCTCTTCCCCTGTCTTCTTTCATTTATTTAACCTCCTCCTTTTCCTTGAATTTACTTGGAATTTTTTTTTCCCCCAGAGAAGCAACTTCTCTTTCTAAGCCCCCAGGTCAGGGTACGGTGTCCGGTCCCCTCGCACAGTTCTGGTCAGATGCTGTCATAGCTGGCAGTTCTTTTGTCTCTTGCTGCCCCAAGAATCTGCAAACTTCTTGAGATTAAATGCATCATCCCGGGGCCTCCCCGGTGGCGCAGCAGTTAAGCGCTGCGCTGTGGAGCTGTCGGCAGCGGCGACGCGAGTTCGACGCCCGGCCGGGGAGAATCCCACATGGTGCGGCAGACCTCTCCTGCCTCGCCCGCTGCTCCCCTCAGCAGTGTACTTCTGATCTGCCTGTTCTGCTACCCGCTCTGTCTCTGGTGAACCCTCTCGCCGCCCCACAGCTCTGGCTTGTACCC
>PVIJ01006002.1:0-48395 GCA_004024925.1 Scalopus aquaticus | reverse complement strand
AAATGCATCATCCCTTGTATGAGCCCCAAAACACGGTTAGATATATGGTAAATAATCACCCTTGTTACTGTCAAGGATTAGATTTCAGGTGATTTTAATTCTCTTTCTATTTTTGAGCCATTCTCTTCGGAATCTGTTATTTTTATGATCAAATCTGAGTTTAAAAAGAAATATAATTTTATAAAAACTATGTATGAAACACAGGAAAGAATATCTCAAGGTTTGTTCAGCTGTTAATGGAATCCTTGGCGAAAAGATACTACCTCACAGGCATGAGGCAATTATTTATAGTGGTTACATCAGCCAGAGTAAAGATGACAAATGCTGGCTTCTTGTCTCAGCACATCCTCTGACTCATTGCAGAATCCCAGGTAAATAATTTGCTTGATTTGCCTGTCACTGCCTCTATAATTCCTCTAGGGTTTGGGTTTAGAGCTTCTCTGTTTAAAAAAAAAAAAAAAAGTCCCTTTTTCTTCAACAGCTAATACATGAAGTGCTTAGAATTATAGAATCATAGAATTGTAAGTCCAGGAAGGAAACCTTAGCTTTTAATATAGTTTAATTACATCACCTTTCAGCTAAGAATACTGAGTTTCAGTGACAACACAAGTTTGTGAAAGCACAAAGGTCAGAATCAAGAGATATGTTTTTCTTCAGAGACAGTCCGCTCTGCTGTCCTGAGCCTAGCAGATGCTGGGATTCTTTTTTATGGTTACAATGAACTTCTAGATAATATCCTTTTAAATAAGAAACTAGTCCTTGCTTCTCAGAAATAATCCCAGTTCAGAAAATTTATTGCCCTTGAGTGAGTTTTCTGATTTTACTTAATTATATAAATCTGTCCCAAGTTGCTGCCCCTCCCTATTTTCCAGATTTTAAATAAATATATGTTTAATTTTATATTTTAGGAGAGTGAAGGCAAACAGTGTCCTCAGGGACTAGACACATAAGAAGACATGTGCAAAGCTCATAAGGGACACAATACAGAGTGGTGAGACTTGTAGATAAACTAGAGTATAGACTCTGCCCAAAGGCATTCAGATTCCATTTTTATTTGGAAACTGTAAACAGAACATATATATAGGCCGGAACTAACTTTGTGTTTGTGGTTCCCTTCAACTCTAGGGCCTCCAAAAATTTAAAAAGAACCCATTTTAAGTTTGTTTGTTTTTTTACATAGCAAAATTAACATCCAAGTGTGAAGACTCTTGTTAGAACAAGAACAAGGATCTTGCATTTTTTTGTCAGTCTAGGCTGCTTCGGCAGTATTTAAACTTGGTGCATGCTGAACATTTCTCTATAGTTGCTAATCTTAGTCTTTTATAATTTAGAGTAGTTAAAAATTATCTGAAAACAAATGAGATTTTAGCACAGTATTACATCTTGGCTGTTTTGTGCGTGGCAGGATCCTAATATCATCTATTTACCACTCTCTATATGTCTACATAAAAATTCAGCAGAAAGGCTTGAATAACAGAAATAGAACCCAGTAGAGCACTGCCTTAAGTGGGGTTTAATAGGAGAGTGGACCAGGGCATCCACTAATTGATTAGGCTGCCAGGTAATTTGAGCCAACTCGTTAGTTACAAATTTCTGTTATGCAAAATTTAACACCCATGGCAAGAGCCATGAGGATGCTACAGGAAGCCTCGGATACATCCTTTTTGTGCTGGCCATTGCTCTTTTAAAGGACAGTTTAATTTGTCTGAGCTGCTGTTCTAGTTTGCTGTCTCTTTCATGTCTTGGGAAATGACTCTTTAGAGTCACCCTCTTCTTAATGTTTTAAAAACCTGTGCAACATATCCAAATGCTTTTTGTTTTTATTAGCACCACATATCACTGAGTTATTACAGTATTTGTGCTCCCCTCTATGCAGTCTCTTTGTATCAACATTATCTTGGTGCAGAATTGCTTCTGAAGATGAGCTTTAATGAGTTGTGGAATAATTCTTACTAAGCACAGCTTCTGTCTATATTCCTTTTGACTGTTTGCAGGCTTGTTTGCATTATTTATTTTAGAACTGGAGAAGTCCTGGGAGATCCCCTAGCCTGATACTCTTATTGCATAGCCCCGTGAGACTATCTGACACTGGCTAAATGGCTGTTATTTTAAATAAATACTTATTTCTGTGACCAGTTATAGTACTGAGCTCAGGGCAGTGGAGTATTTTAAAAATATGTAGTTAATAACTTTCCATACTGTACTGGATGCCTACTAAATAATAGCTACTCTGCAAGGCACTTCATGTGTGCTACTCTAACCCTTGAATGACCTGGCTAGGCATTATTATCCTCCAGTTTTAGAAGAGAAAACTGAAGCTCAGAGATACTCAACAAATTGCCAGGGCGTCATAAGGGTTGTCTATGTGGGTACAAACCTGTTTCATTGACTTCACAATTGATATCTTCCTCTGTAACATGGTTTGGTCCTTTCTTGCTACGAAGTGTTTTGGTAGGAGGTTAGGTCGAAAGAAATTTGGCTTTGCCAAAATCCATTTTTATCCCAAATGAGAAAAAACAGGTAAATCTTCAAGTATACTTTAATGGATAACCTGATAAAGAGTAACTTGTCTTTTCTATTAAATAGAATTCCCATGATAGTTCTTTTGGTGACTAAGGAAAGGTTTATGCAGAAAATATGAGATGAAGAGTGTGGTTTCATCTCAGCTGAAATGGGAAGGCAAACTGGGATGACATACCCATGTCTTAGCATCACCTGGTTGAAGGCCACAGTGAATCCAGGAGAGGCTGGCTAATAAATCTTCTGTTCTTTTGTGATTCCCAACCCCCACCCTCAACCTCCCCCTTTGTTCTGGTTGCACACATGGGTTTGTGCCCTAAAGGTAGAGAGCCAGGGTTTTGCTTCTAACCCTCCTTAACATTTGCTTAGACCAAGACTGGTTAAAGAGGACTGTTCCAAAGGGCAGCTTCCAAAAGGCTACATATTCAGTGTGGTAATTTACTTAACTTTCTAAAAGATTTACTTGGGATAAATTTAATTATTCTAGTTACGTGGATTTGATAGTCGCAGTGTATCTGTGTGTGTTTAAATTCTTCACTGAAAAATCATTGCTCCTTATCTTTCTTTTTTATTTATTCCAAATGGCCATATTTCATTTAAGTATTCCCAGAGCTGTTTGATGCTGTGGGAAAGCTGATGGTCTTTTAAAAAATTAAATAGGACTAATGAAGCATTTTATGAATAAACAAGAATGTGTTCCTGTTTTTATCAGTTTTTTCTTTCCAGTTAGTATCATATGAATGGGAAAAGTTTTGTCACAAAAGATGACAGTTTCACATAGGTAATGTTGTTCAGTAATGCTTAGATGTTTATCCTGGGTTTGCACTGAGTCCCAGGACAGAGTAAGAGGAGAATATAGCTTTCAAGTAGTTGATTTGGAAAATATTACAGAATCTTTGGACCTAAACTTTTCCACTTTACTGCTTCATGAATTTTCTGCCTGTGGGAAGTTTTTTGAATGAATGGAAGGAAAAGGCCTAATTCCTGTAAGAATTTCTGTGTAGAAAATTTGAATTCTTTTCTAAATATATAGCCCCCGTTTTGAGCAGATAGAACAAACTTTCATCTTGCATTCAACACAAAGTTCATTAATATAGCAAAGACATTTAATTATATATTTAATAAATTATAGTTAGCAGAAATCAAACATTCATCACAAGTCATAGCTTAAAATAAATGAAGTTACATAAATAGGTTTGCCATGCAATAGGTTTGCAACCTTGCCTTTTCCAAGAAGGCAAAAATAGCGACTCTTTAAATTTAAACTGTTGTGTCCATATTGTCTAGCACATAGTACATACTTATTGAATGAGTACATGAAAGAGCAAGAATTAGACATCAGACATGCTTTGTCTAGACTATATCCATCTTGGCAGTGACTTTCAATCATGGTTAGTATATGCATCCATTAGTTATGGCTGCATAGCAAATTGTCCCCAAATGTTACTGCTTCAAACAAACATTTATATCACAGTTTCTGTGGGGCAGGAATCCAGGTGCAGGACTGGCACATGGTCTCTTCCCAAGGCTAAGATCAAGTACTGACTAGAGCTGTAGTCACCTCTGGATGGGGGAAGGTACTGCTTCCAAGGTCACTCAAGTGGCAGTTGGTAGGATTCATCTCCTTGCATGTCATCAGGGTGAGGGCTTTACTTTCTTGTCTGGAGTCCATCTTCTGCCTCCTCTTAGGGCAGTTCACAGAATCCCAATTCACTTCCTTTGGGGTGAGCAAGTGAGAGAATGAGAGAGGCAAGGAAGACAGAGTCATATTTCCTGTAATCTGATCTCAGCAGAGACACCTCATCACTTTTGTTGTATTCTGGTCTTTAGAAGTATATCACTAGGGCCCTCATTCAAGGGGAGGAAATTACATAAGTATATGAATACCAGGAGACCAGGAAGACTGGGGGTCATTTTAGACATTGCCTACAAGAGTTGGAACAGGGACAGATGGTACATCTCCACAGGCACAATTACCCCCACCTCATGATGATGTTGTCTCTTACAGGCCTTGATGTTCACATTCACTCCTGTCACCTGTCACAATTAGAGAAAGAGAGAGAAAGTGTGTGTATGTGTGTGTGTGTGTGTGTGTGTGTGTGTGTGTGTGTGTGTGAGAGAGAGAGAGAGAGAGAGAGAGAGAGAGAGAGAGAGAGAAAGAATGAGAATTCTCCTCCATGAATGGTGAGTTCCTTGATGATGGAGATCTTATCCTATTTACTTTTGTGTCTGCAGTACATGTATTTTTTGGCACTTAAATACTTAAAAATAAAGTGCATGAATTAGAAAAGATTCATTCAGGGCTGACCTGGATGTTATTCTTTTTTTCCTTCTCCTAAAAGCAGAATGGAAAGCAAGGATCTGAGGGCAAGTAGGAGTGATACGAAAAGAAAGCCGGTCAATATAGGGTTGCTGTGATGGGCACTTGGAATGTCCCTCCACCAGGACCTTCAGAGACACATGTGGAAAGAAACCCTCCCAGAGTTGCCCATTTAAGGACTCCTATAGCAGTCTGGGACATTTATACACCACATCCCTATTGTTTCAAAATTGCCCCAGAGGAATTCAGGCCTCCTAGGAATTCACTCCTAGGGTTTGGAGAAGGCCTGAGGCAGAAGTGGAGAAGGCACAGAGTGAGTTTTTGAGGAGGGGCATTGTCAGCACCAGGTTAGTCTGAGCTTACTCTGAGTCCCCACTGAGGCTGATAATGGAGGGGGTGTTGGGGACCCAAGGAATGAAGCACAGATCACTGTGGTGCCAGCTACACCTGCAGTCCAGGACTGAGGCCTGATGGCAGGGAGGTTGCCAAGCAGCTCTGATGACAAGGATGAAAGAGAGATCACAGATTTGTTTGGCCTTACCTAGAACTTAAATGGATACATCCTTTGTGCAGTTGTTTCTGGAAAATTTAAGCTCTTTTATTTTACTGTTTCCACTTGAACAAAAGGGAAAGGGAGATATTGATCTCAGTTTTTAAGAGTTATTAATTACTCTCACATGTGCCCGTCAATGTCAATCTGTCTGGAGGAAAAGATTAGAAATTTCTGTGTGTTGTCTTTATCAGAAAGACACATGCTGACTGATTGCCTTCCTGATTTTAAATCTGATCTTCTTCTTATCTGATTTTGAATCAAATACTGTGCATTTGCACAAAGATAGCTCTATGCCCTTACTATTGTAGGAAGATCTTTTGATTACACTCTATATGAAATTGGAATGTCCTTGTTTAATATACTGACCTAGACTAAAATTATAGTTATATGTTCCACTGTTCAGTCTTCTAAAAATGTTTGAATTCTTAAAAATCTGAAAAGTCTATAAAATATTAAAAAGTATACAGAATAACACCACTATGTATAAGAAAGAGAATTCAGGAATGTCTGTATTTTGTCACTTATCTTCAGATAGTATTTTCAGTCAGTCACTGAACATTTAAACAAGAAGGGGGAAACAAGGCTTAATCAATGAAAGAAATACTATGTGACTAAAAACTCCCCAGCCCTTGTTCAGCTACCCACTCTGTCTTCCAGAAGCAGCCCCACCCTAGGTTTGGTGTGTATATTTCTGGTCTGTGTTTATAATCTCTGATATATTTTGCAGCTTTTTTTACTCAGATTTTTTTTTAAAGATAGACCTGTGTTCAATTATATAGCTCTAGCTCCTTCATTTAAAATCATGACTAGTATTTTATCTTATAATATATCACAATTTCTTTTGTCCTTTCCTCTGGCAACAGGAATGTCAGTTTCTGATTTTTTATCATTACAAGAATGCGTCAATGGACATCCCCATATGGATTTCTTGTTGCTTATAAGTAAGCCTTATTATAGGGTATGTGCAAAGAATCAGAATTGCTGGTTTCTGTGGTATACATGTGTTCACCTTTAATAGATACTGCTAAAATTTGTCAAAGTGTTTGAACCAAAGTATACTTCTGCTGGTGGGTAGCTATTTTCTCTCATATTTATCAGAACCTGGTATTTTGAGACATTTTTTATTTTTGCTATTATAATATGTGCAAAGTGATTATTTCTGTAGAATTATAATTACTTTAGCATATGTTTATTTAAAATCATACTTTGTATCCTTTTATATTTTTAGTGTCAGTTTGGGTTCCATCTTTTCTAATTTGTTGGGTCATATCTTTGTCCATTTTTTTTTTTGTGGAGAATTTTTCTTCACAGAGTTATATTTTCTTCTCTCCCTTTCACCTTATTAGCTCATTCACTTGTTCCCTCATTTTTATAATTTTTTGTTATGCTTTTCATAGCAGTTAGGCAAGATGCCCCTATTTATAAGTGATAAAATATTCCACACTTGATTTTTTTCTTCTAAAATCCTTAAAGTTGTGTTTTGACATTTTTTTCATACATCTGAATTTTGGGGTATGGTGTGTGATATGGATTAAATTTAATTTCCCAGGTGGAAGTGAATTTCATTTACTAAATTAGTATATTTTCATGTTTGTTATTTTATCTCTTTTTACTACATTCCCATCTGTGTAAGGGTCTGTTTTGGAGTTGTGTAGATGCCCAATCTGTTTATTCTTTAGTCAACATGACATGGTTAAATTACTACAAATTTATAGTATATCTTGACTTCTGTAGGGAAGTCTTTTATTTTTGTCTCTTTTCTTCAGTACTTATTTGAATATATGCTCGACTTATTAGATTTCTGAGTGGATTTTGGAAGTTACGTAACAAATCTCCTTGAAACTTTGATTGGAATTCCAATGACTCTCTGAATTAATTTGGGAGTATTTGAATTTCCCTATTTATGCATGGTATATGTATTCACTAGTTCTGGTATTCATTTGTTCTCATTAAACTATTCTATAATGTCCCTGTATCTATCTTCTTTATACTTTATCATATATATAGCAAAATGATCACAGTAAGTTAACATCCATCGCTTCACACAGGTACACGCACATGTTTTTTCTCGTGCTGAGAACTCTGCTAATCTCTTAGCAGTACAGTATTGTCAGCTGTGGTCACCATGCTGTGTTTTATTTTTTTAATTCTTTTTTTTTCTAAGATTTATTTATTTATGCATACAAGCTGGGGTACAGGCCAGAGGCATGGGGCGGCAAGAGGGTTACCAGAGACAGCGTGGGGAGCAGAACAGGCAGATGGACAGAAACACACTGCCGAGGGGAGCAACGGGCGAGGTAGGAGAAGTCTGCCACGCCGTGTGGGAATCTCCCGGACTGAGCGTCGAACTTGTGTCCCTGTCACCGCTGCTGACAGCTCCGCAGATCAGCTCTTAACTGCTGCGCCACCAGGGAGGCCCCACCATGCTGTGTTTTACACCCTCAGAACTTGTTAAACTTGGAACTGTAAATTTTTATGTTTTGATCACCTTCACCCAGTCTCCAAACGCCCCCAACCTCTGCAAACCACGAATCTGTTCTTTTTTATCTATCAGTTTGGTCTTTTTTTAGATTCCACACAAATGACAGGATTTCCTTCTTTTTATGACTGAGTAATATTTTACTATACAGACCTCATTTTTTTAATCCATTCATCTGACTATGGACACTTAGGTAGTTTCCATGTCTTGGCAATTGTGTAATGCTACAGAGAACATGAACATGCAGATATCTCAATGAGGTAGTGATTTCATTTTCTTTGGATATATACTCAGAAGTAAAATGGCCAGATCATGAGAGTTTATTCAAATTTATTTTAAGAAACTGCCATACTGTTTTCCATGAGTGGCTGCTCCAGTTTCCAGCCAGCAACATTACACGAGGATCCCCTTTTTTCTCGATCCTCACTAACTCTTGTCTTTCTGATAACAGCTATTCTGACATGTGTGAGGTGATGTCTCGCTGTGGTTTTGATCTGCATTTCCCTGATAGCAGGGATGTTGAGCACCTTTTCACGTACTTGCTGGTCATTTATTCTTCCTAAAGATTTATTCCTAAATACCTAATGGCTTTTGTTGCTATCTTTTTTTCCCCTTTTATACTGTCTAATTATTATTGCTAGTGTCAAATACTGCTTATTTTTGTGTATTGTGTATCTAAAATCTCTCAAGCCCTTTTAGTCACTCAAAAACAAATTTAGAGCCTCGTGTTTCACAAGAGATATTCTGTCAGCTACAAATAGAATAGCTTCCCAGTTATTTTCTTGTTAAGTCCTTTTACGGCATTGATAAGAACTTATAGTACACTGTATAACCATAGCAATTTTTGACAATTCTTATTGCTCTGCATTTTGACAATTACATTATACCTCTTACTCATTGTCCCTAAACTCTTTAATCTCTATTAGACACACATTGAAATTTCTTATTCTTCCCTCTGTGTTGGTGATTTCCATTCTGTTTTTGTTAGTCCTAAAATTGTGCTTTATTTAAGTACCATAATATTGGAACTTATGTTGGCATAGCTTTATTTAACATATAAGTCAGTGTCTTCTTTGCTGTTGGATCTCTTTCCAACTCCAGCCTCCTTGTCCTTCCTTGCCTCCTTATCTTTCCATTTCCTCAAACCTGGTTCTATCTATATAAAATCCTCCTTCTCCACCAAAAATGGAACCTAATCAGAGAACTTTCTCTTGGCTCCCTCCTTTAGACTATGTTTTCAAAGGTACATCTCTATCTAATGATCAGTTTTTAATCACTTTCAAAGATAATTGTTAAGCAATGACACCCAAAAAAATGCATTATAGGTAAGCAGTGGTTTTGAGAAAAGCCGGTGAAGAGTTGCCAGAGTGCAATATCACTCAGTGATTTAAATACAAGGAAAAGAATATCTAATGGGGACAGCACAGTCTGTGAGCATCTCAGTCTTGAGTTCTGAGTGACAGCAGCTCTGACAGGAAGAGTCCTGTGCTTTGTAAAGGCTCTTTCTCCTGGAAACCAGGCTGTGACTGAGATGATAGGTCACACTGTTTATGAATCTCTTAGAATTCTTAATAGAGAGGTAAGTTTTTGGCTTCAGCATGCATTTTCATGTCCTTTACAAGCTATCTCAGAATACTTAAGGTCACTGAACTTAAAAAAGCCAAACCGATAAATCATTGCTATCTTGGATAAGTGGTTCAGTAGATCTTATCAGTCAGTAATGACCACAGACTCTTTGGCCAATCTGCCTGAATTGAATCTCAGTTCCAATTCTTACCAACTCTGTGATCTCAGGCACATTTAAAAAAATAAATTTCTTAAACTTTTTCATCTGTAAAATGTGTGACCTATTTCACAAAGCTGGTATGAAGATAAAAGTGGTTAATCCATGTAATGCATAACAGAGCCCAGCACAGGTAAGGACTGCAGACAACTGTAAAGTATTTAATAACTCATATATTCACAAGAATAGTCACTCTCCAAAGTACTTTGTGATTTGGTGAAGATACTAAAATATGCTATCCTGGTCTTTTATTTTTGCACAAGAAGAGAGGTACACATTTAGAGTTGTGTTGCTCTTAGCTGAGCTCGTGGAATACCCCCCTCTTTTAGGAGTGCTCGGACTATCTCTTCCCTCAGGATTTAGTATTAAGGAGTTAAAGACAAATGTCTTAAAATGTTTCTTTAAATATCTGTTTTAGCTGCATAAGATTAGCACATTTTTCTTGGCAAAGAACACCTTTTCCTTTTTTTGCTGGAGTATTTTTTCGTCAGCAGCCTTTCTTGTTTTTCTTCCCAAGCACTTCCTCTGCTTCTTTTTGTCATCTGTCCTCATTCTATTCCCCATGCCTCAGCACTTCCCACCATTTCCCATCCTCTAACTTAAAAAAATACACTTTGTTCATTGATTGTTTCGCATGTTTCCTTCCTACTTTGCATTCCCCTGGGCGTCTGGGACAATCTGAGTGGAAGTGCGCTGCCAGCCTGGGAAAGTCACCGTGTCACTGCAGAGGACGATGTTTTTTTAATACGGTCAGAAGACATGACCAGCGGGCTGACAGGAAGGGTGTCTGAGTCTGGTGCGCTCAAGGTGATGAGTTATCTGCTTCTAGTTTGTAGTCATGGCTCAGTTATTCTCAAAGAGGTTAGCCCAGGATCTGCCTTCTAACTGCTGTTAGAGGTTACGATTGTTTGCCTTCACCACATGATTTCTGTCTCTGGTCATCCCCAGAAAGCCTGGAACACCCAGGAGGGTCTAGGCTGTTTTCAGTCACAAATGTAGGAAACACGCAAACTCTTCACAGAATGAGGTATGTGGAATGTAGAAGTGCAGTGGGTCACAACACTGGAAGCACGGTAAGCAGGCAGTGACTGAGAGCCAGCTGTGTACAGTAACTTATTGAGCACGTACTCCTCACAGGCGCATGCTGACCGTGGAATGTCAACTCTCTTATCTCACAGCCCTGTGTGAGTAGCTGCTCATCCCCAGTGTACAGATGCAAACGTAGGTGGGTCTTTGGGACCTTTCCCGCTGTGTGAGACTTCCTCCTGCATGTGTGGTGTGTTCCCCAGAAGGCGAGGACTGACAGTGGACTACTGTGGAGAAGCCAGACATTCTCCAGATAAAAATAGGTTTGGGATAAAGAGTGGAGAATGGAATTACAACAATGCGACCTAAACATGGGTGTGATTTCATTTGTGCCTCCTTAAGTTCATGTCTTCTAAGCATCCAGGACCTTACTCATGAGACCCAGTGACAAGATGGCTTTGTCCCCGTGTATCCCACTGCCAAATTGGTAGCAAATATGCTTGTGGCTGTCACTATGTGGAGGGTGGGCGGTGCTGCACCGGGTGTCCAGTGTTGTAGTTAATGACTGAGGTGCACATGTCGACCCTTCATCACTTTCACATATGAATCTCTGTGAGAAGCAAGGCAAGATGAAGACAGGTCAGTTAAACATCAGCCCTCCCCAGCCTGCAAAGCCAAGCTGCTTCCCCTTTCTTGAGTCTCTGGCCATTCTCCCCACTTCTGCTGGAGCAGATGAAACAAATCAAGACAGCCCTGTGGAGCCTCCTATGTCCCCCTACTTAATTTAAACCCCAATCAAGTCTAATTATCAGAGCCATATTACTTGCTGGCAAGAATTTGCTTTGGGTACAACTCAGCACTATGCTGAAAACTATATTTTGCCTTCAGAAAATTGGTTTACCTTTAAATTTTTCCCCCAGATTTCCCTGTGGAAAATCGGTTCTCTTAATTTAGGTATCTTGTAATTTTTCTCATTAAAACTGTGTGGCATGTGATATCATTAGATTTTTTTCTAAATTGAAGTGACTTAAGTGGGTTGACATATGTGCTGCAATATAATTGTGCTGTGTTTTTTGGAGCTCAAGTCAGTAATTATAGCCATAAACTTATTGTCTGTGGTAAAATATGCTAACTGGTCTTTGACATAAAATTCATTAATTTGAATCAATATATAATAGTTGGGAAAGCTCTAACAAGGGATCATTGACTGATGGGTATGATAGAGTGTGAGGCCTAAGCATTTCTCTGTGAGCAGCTGTAAACGTAAACATCACCATAGCAGGTCAATACTGTGGTTCTCAAAACACACACTTATTTATCTGGCCTGTAAGGAATTTGAACTATGACATGAGCCCAATAATTGAATTTTCTCATTTTAAATCAGGATATTTTTGGTCTTTATTATCATGAGCTAACTTTTTGAGAGGGTCTTAGAGTTTCAGACTTTTTGGTGGGTGTTGATAGTGGAAAGGAGGCTGACCCTCACTGAGCTGTTCTTTTGCCCCCATACCCAGACAGTGCTGGAAGGCTCTTCTGCAGGGACTTGGAGCCAATTTTTACAGACTGGCTTCCTATTTTCCTGGGATTTCTACTTTCCTGATAAAGCAAATTGAAGTATACCAGAGTTGGGAACTAAATTTGAATTCAAAGTAAGAATTTCATCAGGAATCCAAACCCAGGATTTTCTTTTGACTTGAGACTGCAAACCTAACAAAATTACATTAATGTGCAACCTTGACAAAAGAAAAATTCCCATCATTAGATACACGGTGGTTACAGGTAATGTGCAGTTCTCCCATTCAGCATTTCTCGGAAGCCAGAGCCCAAGAAGAAAAGTACAATGCGGCATCTCTGCTCAAATTGTTTGCCTCTCCTTCCAACACACACATTGGGTGTGTAAGTGGCTCTAGTACAGCAAGAACAATTTTGAAAGTGAAACAACACCTGCTGTTTAAGAAACTGGACACAGAGAAGGTACAGAGTCCCTGTGCTTGTTACTGTTAACTTTCACTCAGTTATGTACACCATCCAGATGGTTTCAACAATACCTTACTTTCTCAAGGCTGTGTCCAAGAAGGATGGATTTCTGTGTGGGAAGGGCTATGTCCTCTGGATGACCTCCTCCGTCAAAGTGCAGGTAGAGAACACGTGAGGCAAAGCTCCTGGCATTGTGGGGCTTAGGGAAAGAAGAAACACATACATGTATAATTTTAGGTAGTCATAGCTGTTAAAAAGTACAGGAGACAGGGTCTGGGAGAGGACATTTGTATACTCGAGAATGGACTGATAAGGCATGCATTACAGAAATACTTCACAGGAGTGTTTTCTAGTGAAGACAGAACAACACTGAGCTGGAAATATGCTTGAAGAACTCTAGGAATAGCACAAAGACAAGTGTGAAGATGTGGAGCAAGTGGGGAGCAAAGGAATCCAGGAAAATAGCCAGTACTGGGTTTCTCCAGGTTCTGCAGGCCCTGGAGGAATTTGGGTGAGTAGAGGAGGAAGATACTGGGGAGTATGAAGGAAAGTGATGCAATTTGTATTTTATTATGCTTCTGCAGCATGAACTGTGGAGAGTAAAACAGAGCCTTCTAGCAAAACAGAGAGATGAAGCTATTGCTGCAGTCTGAAAGGAGTGGCTGTCTTAAGGGTTTCCACACAAAGTACCTGGAAATCCTAACCCTGAGTGCTTCAGTATATGACCTTATTTGAGATGGGTCTTTATAGAGGTCATCAACTTTTTAGGGAGTTTCTAATCAAATATGACTGTTGTGTTTCTAACAAGGACAAATTTACAGAAACAAACATGCATAGAGGAAGGAGGATGGAGACATCAGAAGCAATAATTACCAATATGTGCAGAAAGGCACTCTGTTTTCTAATCTAGTGCAGTTCTGGGAGAAGACAGTCATCTAGAAGCCAGGGAGAGCCGCCTGGAGTAGGCTCTTCCCTCACAACCTCATAAGAATTGAAGCCTGCTGACACTTTGATTTTGGACTTCTGGCCTCCAGAAATGTGAGATGAGAAATTTCTGTTGTTTAAGCCACCCAGTTTATGGTGCTTTGTTATGGCACTTGTAGCAAACAAATGTGAATGAATGACTTGATGAGGCTGATAATAGTAAAAGTAAGAGACAGTTGAATTTGAATATATTATGAAGTTAAAACCAGTAGGAATTGATGATGCCTTGTTGCTGAGAGGATAGAGATTGGTGTTTGGCTCACAAGGAGGAGGGTGGAAAAGAGAACCCAAAGTCAAGAGTAAGACTGAAGGATTGGCTCCTGTCATTGTTGAGATGATGGTCATGCTTCTTCTGAAGATAAAGAACGTTGAGGACAGAGTTGTTGGGGGATGGGGGAGTCAAAGGTTAAGAATTGGGTTTTAGACATGAGAAATTTGCAATCCAGTTATCCAATAAAAAGGTTAAGAATAGTATATGTAGTACATACAATAGCCCACAGTGCATGGGATGTGGGGCAAAGATGAGTCATCCGATGTTTGAGACACAGCCCAGAGCCCTTGTGAGGAGTTCTCTGTAGGTCCCTATGTCGTCACAGTTTTAGAGACACTCTCTTGGTATGATTTTAAACTTCAAATCCTATTATTAATTTAGTAGGTAGAGACCACCCTTATTTTATTTTTTAAAAATTTATACTTATTTTTAATTAAATAAAGTTATTTAAATATATAATATTTTACATCATTGTTCATGTTTGCACAATGTTTGATTTCTCCTCTCAGGTGTAGTTCTTGTGTAATCCCCACCACCAAGTCCCCCGTGAACTGTCACCATAGTCTCTTGTGCTTCTCCCCGCCCCTGCCATTTTGATCCCTCTCCCTTCCCCTCCCCTGCTATATTGTTGCATTGGCAATACCACACTGATATAGGGAGTCCTGGAGCAGGCTGCACAATGCAGGATGCTGCTGAAGAGCAAGATCCTGGCCTTTTTATTGACAGTGGAGGGTAGGTCAAACTGAACACTGGATTTTGACTTTAGGGAGGGTGTCCAATGATATACACCCAACTCCTATCCATGGCTCCAATCTTATTAACAAGGTGTTCCACTATCAGTACCTGGGGGTGAATCACATCAGTCACCAGGCCTCTGTCATTCCTGGTCATACCCTGGGATGTATACCTGTTACCCCAGGGCAATCAAGCATCCTGTTCTTGCTTAACTTGAAAGGACCTTGTAGGCTACACCCACACTCTATGTCTCCGATTTATAGTTTGCCAGCTAGTTTTGTCTCTCTCTATTTTCTTTCCCTTCCCCTTGTTTGGTTTCCCCATATACCTCTTAAAGGTGAAACCATCTGATACTTTTCATTTTCCCCTCTGACTTATTTCACTGAACATAATCCCTTCTGGCTCCATCCATGTTGTTGCAAATGGCATGAATTAATCTTTTTTGATTGCTGAGTAGTATTATAGCTGGTCCCCAGGAAAAAGGGTGTGTTCCAGATTCCCTACCCCACCCAAGGGAGGGTAGAGTTGAGCAGGAGAGATAAGAAGCTGGAGAAGAGAGAGGAGAGAGAAAGAGGAGACAGGAGGAGGAAGGAAGGAAGCAGGATGGAGAGCCAAAGGAGGCACAAGGAGCAGAGAGACATGTAAAGAAGCTGCACTAGCCTGGAGTGATTGAAACAGATGTGGGTGAGAGACCCGTGAGGAGGTTAACGATGGCAACGTTGATCTAGATTTGGTTTTTGTTCTTTTCCTCAGAGATTTGTCTGACTGTTTCTGACCCTTTTCTGTGGGTCCCTGCCAGAAGGTGTTTTAGACTTGTGGCAGGTTTTTGGGCCTTGCTTTGGGCCAATCCCATTTGGGTGGACTTTTACCCACGAGGTAAGGGGTAACATTGGGTGCTTTATTTAAAACTATATTCTTTGTCTCTTTTGTATTGTACACTGATTGTATTAAAGTTTGTTTCCACTTGAGGTCTTACATGTTTTGTATTCATGCGCGCATGGCAGAACCTATTTAGAGAGGGCAGGTTTGGGGGTTCTGGGGGTGCCCCTCTCCCTGCCCTGTAACAGTATTCCATTGTATGTATGTATCACATCTTCTTGATCCAGCCATCTGTTTTTGGACGTTTAGGTTGTTTCCATATCTTAGCCTTTGCAAATAGTTAAGCCCTTATTTTGAAAGGATTGAGACTGTATTAGAATATAGAGTGCATTGCTGGCAATACTGGTATTATTTCTTGGGGTGTAAAATGTTTTAATAGTACTGTGGATAAAGCAAGCCATTACTGTAAGGTCTGCTTTCAGACCTTCCAGTATTCCTCACTGGGCTCTGGAGTCATCAGATGACTCGTCTTTGCCCCATATCCCATGCACTGTGGACTATCGTATGTACTACATACATATACTATTCTTACCCCTTTTATTTAAAGGGGTCTGGAGGGTTTTCCTGTCTCCTACCCCATTTGGGTGACTCACCTCCTAAGCCAAGTTGAAAAACATGATTTTGAAAGGAGATAAGAAAAAATAGTGTACTTTCATCTTTCCAAGGTTATTATTTATGAAGGTTTTCATAAATTATTGTATGATTCGTTCCATGGGTTTTAGAAGGCTATGATGTCATTATTGAAAATGTGCTGTAGCTTCTAAGTAGGACATTTCCTGCAGGTTCCTTTGGGCTTTTGATCTCTAAGTTGATATGCTTGATAATTGTTAAATCTCTCAGCTTGCAGATCCCTTCAATCAATTTATTCAGTGACGTATTTTGACTTTGCCTGGGCTAGTTGCTTTCTTCATGTGCAGGGGCTCTTTTGCCAGTGCCTATTTGCAACAGCTCTGTTGTGTTTGAGTGTATTGTTAAGTGCTTCAGTTAGGGGTGAAATATATTTGTCAGAGACAAAGGATATCTCAGAGTTGAGTGAAAAAGTTTATTCTTACCTGAGAACACATGTGATTCTTTTCAGAATTGCAGCTGGTTTTGAATGGACTTTTCAGGAGTCTAGGAGCCCTTGGGACAATTATGTGATTTTTCCATTTGGGGGGGTTTTTGTTGTTGTTGTTTTTAAAATTTTCTACACTAGTAATAAATATCCAGCAATGTTTTTTTTTTTTTTTAATTATGGGACTACTTCCAAAATTATGGGTACACTTAAATTTTCCATGTGGTCCTAATTTTGAGATAGAGTAACTTATACCTGATTTAAAGAAGTAGGCAGTTAAATAATCTGATGTCAGCTACTAAATTCATTTGGCACCCATTATTTCATGCCTGATATATTATTTTCCACGGAGCATTCTTGTAAATATGTTTATGTGATGCAAATTAGGCTAAAGTACTACGCTATCAGATCTGTAATGTTTAGGGAACAATAATTTCTTTAAAAAGTATGATCTGCAGTGTTAAGGGATGTTAATAATTTCTAAAATGACTTATTTAACAGGAGGAGCCTTGATGAAAGCATTTAGAACGGATATGAAATATGTCTCATTAAGTTTCTAGATTATGCACATGTCACCACTTCTTTTGTCATCTTTTAATAGTTTATTTACATAACTGAGGGCTGCTACTTTTATTAGTGGTGTTTATCAGAGCAAAATGATCTTGGTTAAGTTGACCTAAGCTGTATAATGTGCTTCTGTTTCAACAAAACAAAAGGTAAGGAGTCCAATGGAACCCCTTGTCTCTCCTCCCCTGCAGTAAAGAACCCCTATTTACATATGTAAATAAGCCATTCAGTTGCAAGCCCTGTGGGACCCACCCAGGTCCAATCTGTTATTTTGCCGATGTTGATAGCATTAGCCGGGAGGTAAATGGTACCAGGAGATGGATGTCTCAGTCTGGAATGACAGATACCACATTCTGAAGGCTGTCAATTGGGAAAAGAAAATGAAGTCACAAATTTTGTCTTTACTGTTGGCCTGAGTAAATAGAATTTAATGTTTTTCAAGCCCTAGATATGTGACTGCAAAGTTGAGACTACTAGAAGGCGAGGGAGGGTGGAGTTGGGACAAGCAAGGGAGTGGGCTCGGGGGTCTGTGGTAAAAGACTACGGGTGCTTCAGTAGTGGGTGTGGTATGGTGACATGCATCTGAGGTGTGAGTTTATCCCCTCAGTCATACATATTGTTATAAACCAATGGTACCTCAATAAAAATCAATAAAAATAAAAAGTAAAAAAAAAAATTCATTGTTACCAAATAAGAAAGAGAGATTCAGGGAGGGAGGGGGAAGATAAGGGTTCATAATGGGGTAGAGGGGAACACAAGGGACTGTGGTGATGGTTCACGGGGGGATCAGTGGTGGGTAACCCATGGGAAATACATTATAATGTAAAAGATACAAATAGTAATTAAAAAAAAGAATTCATTGTTTTTCTTGAACATGGAAAACTACACATACAAGTTTGTTAGTAAGGGATGTTGGTTTCTTTTCATACTGCTTGTGAAAATGCTTTATTGTTTTTTTTTTAAGCTATGAAGTATTGCATAATTGAACCGATGTTGCTGGCTTTCTCAAAGATGCATTGTTTATACCTTCTCTGGATGTGTCAGGGAATCTGGCCTTGTAATAAGACTGAAAAAGGGAAAGAGAAAGCTTTTAAATTAAGGTCTCTGTAAAGTGAAGAAGCAGGTGGGCCTTGCCACTGATGAATGAAATTTCTCTCAGAGGGTCCTAAGAGCTAGCTATAGCTATGTACACCTTTCCTCAAAGTTTCACGATCATCAGATTAACTCTGGACTATATGAGCAACTAAGCATCACCAACTTTTCTTTTTAGCAGTAGCATATAATGTGACTGTTTTGTTGAAAATTAAGATTAGTTTCAATTTAAGATGAATCATGTGGAGAAAAACTTGCTATGAGCTGTTCACAGTTCCTGTATTTTCATTCCATATGCAATTCATTAAAATGACATTAATCCTCCAGGCTGTTCTTTGGTTTCTATTAAGATGTATTACTGGGATCTGTGTAAATATATTGATCATTTCATAGACCTGTTTGTTCATCACAGGCAGACTATTGTTACAGATTCATTGTACTTGATAATAAATGAGATAAAATGGAGACCAGGTTTCTACTCCCTCCCCCGCCCCCATACTCCTTAGGGGACATGTTTCTATGTTTGCTTTCTTTAAACCAACCATTGACAAACTGAGAATTTAAGATTCCAATTCTAAGTTTAATGTCAACATCTGCCCCCTGCTGCTTTCATGATGCAATTAGCTGCTTAAAAATATAACATTTTCACCTTGCAGTCAGAAAATGAGCAGTAAACCACAGGTCCAAAGTTTAGTTAATTGGCACATTGACAGTAATTGTGTATTTAGCACCAAGATTAAATTTTCTTCCTGATGAGTGGGAGCCTGACACTGCATTGGAACTCAGATTGGTTGTAATCATTCCATAGCGGGGTTAATAAGGGCAGATAGTTCTCCTGATATATCAATGAGGATGATTTTCTATTTACATCTGATAACTTGTTTTTAGAACTGAAAAGATATTAAAACCATTTTCTGATAAGCCATTCAATTTAAAGGAGGATTTTTCAAACTATTAATTCTATTGAATGTGGAATTATACTTGTTTTTTTGTTTTTCTTTGCCAGATAGTGAATTAATGAACATTATCACTTCTCTAAGAGTGTTGATACGTTTTCTAGGCCAGCTGAGTTTTAAGACTTTTTCCTTGCATTTTTTTTCCCCCCAGAAGAGAGTAGGGAAAGAATGCACGTTGGCAGGGCAGTTACTAGGGAAAACACAATCCTGATTTACAGTCTGCTACTTATGACATTTCCTTTTTGAAAGGTAAGCATTTTACTTTGGACACTGAAGCAGTGATTGTTGGCAATTCAAGTGGGTATGATTGATCCATGTCTTAAAGTAATGGAGTTGTTATTCTTAGAAGAAAAAATTACTAAGTACTAGAAGAGAGACATTACACTTTTACCTAAGTAGAAAGTCTTTTCATTCTCTTCTGTCAACAGAGCTGAGCAAATGCTAACCCTCCTTAGAGGGGCATTGCGTTCCCTCTGTAGCCTCGTGCTTAGATCAGGGGCTTTGTCCCTAGGGTCTTCTGAGACCAGCTCTGTTTCTTTCATTTCCTCCTCTCTGGAGTCAGCCTTCATAATGGGTAGTATGTGGTTCTTAAATTCTTTATTATTGCTGAACTTTGAACGATAGAGATGTGAAATTAGGAACCATTTATGGAGAACCCTATCTCAAACTTCCCCTTTAAAATACATTTCCTTGTGGGTGCGGGGAGGTGGGGTGGGGGGGCATGGAATTGGGAGGTATGAGTCTCTGATATTCATTTGTTACATATATTGAAGGACATTGATAGAGTTGATCTCAGGATCACACAGGATCAACTTATGGTTTACATAGATCTTAGTTATAAACTCAATACTTAAACTCTTACATCTTAATTGAATTTAGGGGCCAAGATTTTGGTCACTGTGAGATACTGTGGACTCTGTCAGGTGTGAGGAGCTTTCATGGAAGGAGATTATCATGATTTTGAGGGTGACTGTGATTTCCATATCATTTTGGTGATAAACAAAAGGCAAGTCCGACTCTAAGAATGCCCCTTAATGCCTTCTGTTATTATAGGACAGTTGACTTCATGTTCAGAGAAATTGTATTCCAGTTCTCTTTAGTATTATGAAATATGGAGAAAATTTCATATGCTAGGAAACTGAAGATTTGATGGAAATGTCTGTTTATTAGGCTGTGTTGATGACTTTATTACAGACGTGTTTTTAACAAAATTTTGTTTTTAACAAAATTGACTTGCACGTGGCATGCGCTTTTGTGGGGGGAAATGTGTCATGTGTTTGTATTAGATTTTAACTAAAACAGTTAAGTGCAGTGCCGTTAAATGCTGTCCCTCTCCCCTCTCTGACCATTTCCCACCATCCCATGCCACGCCTTGTCACTTCCCACCTCTCGTTCATTCCCCACCTTCCATTCACTGTCAGGAAGGGCAGCCTCCGAAGAGCCATTTCAACTCAGCCAGACATCGCCAGAGACTAGTGGACCCAGCAGCTTCAAAAGTGAGTGTATCCCATGGTGCCCATGGGTGTGCATGGTTCTGAGGTCCCTCTGCAGAAGGTGGGTTCTGGGGGAGGAGGCTTTTGCTGCTGTCTTTGAAGACCCTAGAAGAGTCAAGTTTTCTCTAGGAATTCAAGACCAGGTATTGAACCAGCCCAGAAACAAACCAAACCTTGATAGTTAAGAATTTGCCGGTTTGTGTGGTGTATATACTGCCAGCCATGGCTCATTTCAAGTAATTGTGTGATGAAACTGAAGTCAGAACTGCGAAGACATGCCCAGTGGAACATTGCTGTATAGTTCCCACCACATAGACATAATTCACACAAACCTAGTAAAATGGAGCAAACTACCTAGCAGGTGAATCAGTTCTGAGCATTATCTTTCAATATAATGTACTTAACTGAAAATATAGATATTTGTAATTTATTGTAATGACTGTGTTTAATGTCTGGTTTATAAAATTCCTGAAAATTTACAAAGGTGATATGTGTTGGCTCTGGTGCAGTTCATACACATTGCATATTTACTGAGAGTCATCTTAAGCCATTTCAGACATGTCTAACTCTTATGTTCTGTTTAACAAATAGCAGCAGTCACAGAAAAGTAACTAAGGTTTTGGGTGAGGATTTGCTAATCCCATATAGCTCAAGTCAATTGCAAGCCATTCTCCTGCACACAGACTTTTATTAAATAAACGTTTATTAGCAAATAGACAAAGCATTCCTGCAGCCTGTCTAACAAACTCAGTGAAATCATTGTTGTCTGGCTCTTTAGTTGTTCAGTCACATCTTTTTGTTGAGTTCCACTTGAAGTTGATGACCAGGCAACTCTTCAGAGGCAGGGTTGTCTCATTTTATAGTGTGCATCAAACAACAGGCTCATGTGACTCCATAACTGTACATGAGGCCAGTGAGTAGTTGGATCTCAGGTGCCAGTTCTACGGGGAGAAGTTATAGGCCTCCCTAGGTACTTAAACCCTATCCACATATAGGTGAACACTGTATCTAAAACATTTTTGCCTATTCACTTACTTTGAATACCACTGGTTTCAACAATGAAAATCTGTTTCTAATCTACATTATTCTGATTGGCAATCCAGTGATTTTTGATTTAAGCAATGAAAAGTCACTTCAGTATGCCAGTTAGCAGAATCTCTGGTGTTGACGGAGAAACAGATACCTATGTTGTAATTCTAGTTGACCACCATGTGGGAGTAAATTCTGACTAAGACTACCAAATATGTAGGATGTAATTTTCATCAACTTGTATTGTTTGAGCTGAAGGCTATGAAAATGGGCTGCAAACATCATGACCCTTTGTTTCATTTATTAAATGCATAGTACACCCCACTTCTCGAGCTCCAGACAATTCGCTTTGCCCCAGGAATCTTGTGATGAAGTCACAGAAATTCTGTTGGTATTGGGGGAAAATAAAGTGGAATATATTGGATGATTCCATCATGGAAGTATGGATTTTGCTAAAGCAGAGCACAATTCAGATACAACAGGTTCTTCTGAGACCCCATTTAAGCATTTTAACTGATAAGGCACTAAATTAAGCTCATTCACAATTACACAGCATGTGGCTCTTGGTCAGTGGTGTTGTAAGGACTCAACTCAGTACATGCTTTTCTTTCTGCTTTTATTTTTCCAGTATTCAATTCACTCCGCCTTGGCATTTCAGAAATACTGTGCTTACCATGCACTATGTTATAGATCACAGTACAAATTAGCTGATTTTCTTCTGTTTATGGTGACTCTATTGTTTTATTTTGTTTTGAGTGAGAACTGTGGCTTTTTCCTGGACCAACTAAGAAGGTCATTAAACTGCCATAAAGAAGATGTCACATAGCCTTAATGTGCTATGTGCTAGGTTTAACTGTGTCACCAAATAGGTTTTAAAGGTCAGATCCTTTCCTCCCTTCAAAATACTGCAGTACCGGAGATTTGAGAAGGGCCTAAAAATCTCTCCTAGCATTAAGAAGTGATGTGGGAAGCCACCGTTTGCTGTGCAGCTATGTTATGTGGACAACAAATAGCAAATGGAAACGAGCATCAGTGTAGCCAGTGACCTTTCATTATAAGCACATTGGCTTTGAATCCGCGCTATGTCATTTTCAACTCAATCACCTGAGTTGTATTAAAGAACTCTTGAAAATTATAGGTGCCAGTGCTCTGGGGGTCAGTAACAGTTTATGGTGAACTGACTGCCAGATCTTTTAAGAACATTATGTTGTTGAGAGTTGGCATTGTGTCATCTTGGAAGAAGTGTGATCAGGTAGAAATGTTTAGTTTCCTAGGAGCAATACTGGCTGGTGGAAAGGACATACTAGACTGGTCTACACATTGGGCTTTGTCATCAGCCAGCTCTCTGATGTTGGGTAGCCACTGAGCACTGAATACCCATTTCTCTAGGTTTTCTTGTCCGTATAATGAGGAGCATATATGAAATATTCCTTTAATACAACTATGGAATTATTTTTCTTTTCTGTCAAGGCTACTTATAACTAGATACTTTCACCATTCGATTTGAGGTTTCCAATCCTAAAATCCCTTTGCAAATGACATTGTTCCTTTTTACTTGCACAGCATTATTAATAGGAAGTCTTCTATCAGTGTCTTTAGTGGAAACTAATTTTTAAAACAGATTTACTTTAAAGCTTATGGAGAAAATGTGACCCAAAACTAAGGGACTCATTTGTTGATCAAGGAGTTGACTTTTTTTTTTTAAGCCTGGATTTTTTTCTCTTAGTTTTAGAAAGCCTTTTAAGTCTAAGAAAGTTAGCTTTTAAGTCTCTTTTATTTGAATAAGAGTAAAAGGTTTGAGAAAATAAAGGCAAGTAATTTACCTGTGATTGGCTAAGGTTGTCTACTGGGAATTTCTAAAGTGTTTTTCACTTTGAGATTATGCTCACCTATCTCTCTTCTAGTATGTATGCTGCTACACAGTAAATGAACAAAGAGTAAAGCAAAACAGGCAATAGGAATAATAGTTCAAGGACCACAGAGCAGTCCCTTGTGGGGCTGGAAAAGGCCTCTGTTAAATAAAAATCAATTTGATTTGGGAGCATCAGAGACGGGATCTAGGAAGACAGGAGGTGGACAGAAACAAACACGAGAGTGTACAAAGGATTAGTTTTCAAATCTCCTGGCATTTTAGCACAAAAGGATGATGAAGATTTATTCTAGATGAGCTGTCATTTTCTGTTGGAAGCTTTGCTGATCCGGAATAAATAGGTTCATAAAGATTATATTGAAATTTTGAGCATGTGAGAGTAAATGATAGTAGGCATAGCATCTAATAAATTTCAAAACCAGAAAGTGTTGTAACATTCTATCCTTCTTTAAAAAACAAAGCAAACTACCCCAAAATATAGAGTGTCCAATTACCAAAACAGGCATATAATTCTAAGAGATAGCTTTTCAATCTGCTATATGGTTTGAAAATCCTTTATACTAATTCTCAGCGATTTCTCTACCTTTTCTTAATGAGAACAAGGTTTATAAAGCTTGGGCTCCCCTGCTGGGAAAATCAGCCTAGAGCTATCTCAGAGCAGATGGTCTTCTTTTCTCACTACTATAAACCTTTTAGGATTGATCCTTTTTTCATTTTTACCTTTCTGAAGAGTAAATGTCTTTGAGACCTTAGAAACTCTTTAAAACTGCTCAAAGGGGATAAGAAGCTTCATTGACCAGAATTCTTGGTTGCATAGATGATGAAAAAAAAAAAAAAGGTGGTGGAAATCATGGAATAGTATTTCTGTCTGTAATAACAAAAGGAAATAGGTCGATTTTTTTTTTTAAAGCACTGAGGGGATAGACTGAAATACCTGCATTTTTGAGCCTTACTTTGAATTTCTGGATGGTAATTAACAACTCCCTAGTCCTAAGAATTTCAAGTACTCAGGAATAATTTCTTATTTTGGGAAGATGCAATACTTGTCACTATGTTTAAGTGTGAAGAAAGAAGGGGAAGGGTTGGAAAAACTGGTTGTCATGATTATCCTAGGAGTAGTTTATTTTTATCAAGTACTGCACTGTGTGAATTTTGTTACAAATATTCTTAGGGGGACACTTTTCTAGTAGAAATGTTTGAGATGGCTGTAGTTTAAACTTTTACACTAGTCATCTACAAATTACCTTTGGTCCAAGCTAAAACCGGGGGCATGGATCTCATATCTGAAACTCGGTGACTGTGACTTTGGGCCAGTTAATCACTTTGAGAAAACCTCAGTTTTCTCATCCAAAAAAATAGGAAACAAAATAATACCCAGCTGTTTAGTTTATTTTGAGGACTAAACAAGATTACATATGCAGTCAGACATTTAATGAGTACTGGATAGATTGTAGCTATCCTTTAAATTATAATCACTATAATCACGATTAGTAGGAAATAGATATTGAACTTTGCGAGGGTTTTTTCCTCCTTTGTAAAGTAAGATGCTTTTTGAGACAGAAAGATCTCTTCAGTCCTGCTTATTTTTGAATTCCTAGCATGCACTCAGCAGTGTCTTAGACATGAGGAATATCACTTGCGGGTTTTGGTTTTTGCCTTCAAGAATGTAATATAATTGGCAAAGAAGTACAGTGGAGACAATAATAAATTGTGTGGTAGAGAGTATTGGTGCAAAGCTGATTTCTAACTCGAGGGAGATCTTTGAGGCAGGAGTCAGAAGAAGAGGCTTCTGGAAGTGGTGGGCTTGAGCACATAGCAGAAGTGTCTTCTAAATGCGGTGGCAGGAGTGGGACCCCGGGTAGCAGGAAGGCGTGCCCTTGCGGTGGTCCTCTGCCATAGGACATGGGTGGGCTTTCATCCAGGCGAACCTGGTTGCAGATTTTGTGTACTAGTTATGTGGCCTTGGAAATGTCTCATTAGTCTGGCAGGGGAAAAACACTTGCTGTATCACTGAAAGTATTACTTTAATAATCTTTACATAATCTGGTGCTGTTATTCTATAGCTTGATCTGGTTGTTTGGGGGAGTAAACTGGCAGTGTTAGTTCAGTCAGACCTAGTCTGCTCTATGAGCCACTCTCCTGACTTGAAAAAAGTGGTTTCTCTCTGAGGACTTGTATGCAGTTTTTAAGAGTATTGTTGTTGGTCAGTATTGTTGTTATGTGGGGGTACTGTGGGTACGGACAGTTGAGAGATTGGTTGGGGAAATACAGTGGATGTATTACAGCACTCAAAATTGCCTTTGGAGTCACGTGCACTAAGCTTTCACTTTGTGGTCAAGCACTGTGCTCAGACCTGGGAATTTAGTGCCTAGATGTGAAGGTAAGTATATCTAACTGCTTTTTTTGTTTGTTTATATTTGTTATTGTAGTAATACTGCATTTTAACATTATGTAAGTTTCAGGTGTGCGTCATTGTATATTTACATCTGTGTATGCTATGTTGAGTTCACCTTGGAAAGTTCTATCCTGTGCCAAGTTGATCCCTTTTATTCACATTGCCTATCTCCCCCACCTTCTTCTTAGCTGCCTTTTAAGGCATCACCCCTAATCTTTTTCAAAACACCATTTTATTGAGATGTAATATACAGAAAGATACAGATATTTTAAGTATGATATTGTTCCACAAATCTTAAACACTGATCCTTTTTTCTGTGACTTTGGGCCAGTTAATCACTTTGACATCTGAAGATGTATAGCTGTCAGCGAACTTGCATGCAGTGACTCGTCCCAGGGAACCAGCACCAAGTAAAAAATTGAGGGCATTTTCAGCACCCCAGACGACCCTCCCCTTCTCACCTTTATTATAGCAGAATGTTTTAAATTTCTGTTGTTTTTGTTTTCAAAGTCTTGTCTTTCCTGATCTGCTTTCCAACATGTTAATTTGGTTACTAGTAAAATGATAATTTTTTTCTTTGTTTTTGAGTTACAAAATATGGGTAAAGAACAAGGGTAAAGACCATAATCACTATTACTTTTACTATCTCATTTGCTGGAATTTATATTTTAAGTCTCTTTTGAATGTTGTAACCAGGAACATTAAGGAAGGAAAATTATTTTGTTTGGCCCATTTCTTTTTTCCTAAAACAGATTTTTGCAGCAGTATTATTCCCTCCCCCCATCTGGCAAAGGTTAAATATGCATAAGTGAATTGTTAACAGCCCAACATCTCTGGTCCTTAGGTGCATTCCCCACCCCCTCCCCAAGGCCTTTGAAAATCTGGAGAATTACATTTGTAGACTTTTCTCGGAGAGTCATCTGAGTCTTGCTTGCCACAAAGACTTGTATCCCAGGCGTTCACCAAGATGATGTTAGCAATTTATTTGGAGGAAGGGTGTAGGAAATCCTTTTAATTTAGAGGTGAAAAGATCAAAGAATGGGTTAACTACAGGTTACCCAATTTGGTTCTAGATTTATGAAGAATCATGAAATCATCCCTTTGCCTTCAAGTCCCTCTGTATCCTGTTTGCCTCTATGCCCTCTACCTACACCTCAGGCCAAATGAAAACATTAAAAAAAAAAAAAACCCACAAAAAACCAGCAGCTCTAAAATAAGTAATTTAGATATTTAGCCAGGCAACACACATTCTGTGGGTTCTGATAGGGTTTTGCAAGAAATTTGTTTCCCAGCAGGACTTGAGGAGACTAACCCAAAGCCCTCGTTCCCAACTGCTGCCCAGTGCATAGAGACTGTGATAGCTTTTTTTCTGGAAGGTGCCTTCAGTATTTGATGCCTGTGGTCTATTTTCACATTTTTTTTCAAGTTCATTAAAATTTTTTGGATAGGACTCCCTTCCCTTTATATAGTTCCTGAGTTTACCTGCTTCTGGCCAGAAAAAGATTTGGCTGTGATGTCCCCAAGTATGGTTCTCTTCATATGTATTCTGATACATATGAAGGTTCCCTGAACCTGTCAGATATGTGAATTGATACCTTTATAATCAGTTTTGCAAAGTGACCTGGCCATTATTTATTCAAATATACCTCCTCCCTCACTTACTTTCTCTCCTTTCTGTATGAGCCTCCATTTATATCTGTGTTAGGCAGCTAGCTATTGTCCCATAGATTGTAGATACTCTTTGGGGGCTTTGTTTTGCTAGTTTTTGCTTTATTCTTTTTTTTTTAAAGACATATTTATTTTTGCGTACAAGAACTAGGGTGTAGGCCTTAGGTGTGGGGTGGTGTATTCACCAGAGATAGAGTAGGGAACAGAACAGCTGGATTGACTAAAGTACACTGCTGAGGAGAGCAGCAGGCGAGTCGGGAGAGGTCTGCTGCGCCACGTGGGAAGCTCCCTGGCTGGGGATCGAACTCTTGCTGCAGTGACTGCGGCTAGTTTCACAGTGCTGAGACAACGTGTTGCGCCACCAGGGAGACCCTGCTTTATTCTTTAGGGGATTAATTTTAGATCATTTCTATCATCTTGACTTAAACTTTGCTTATCCTTTCCTTTGCTTAGTTGGTAAACCCATTTCTTTCTGATACTGTATCTTTGAGTTTAGCTTCCACCCTCCCCCCCCCCCTTTTTAAGGTTAAGTTTATATCTTGCTACTGAAAGTCTGCATGTCTTTATCCATGTTCTACTGCATGTTTGTCATTGTATCCTTTATCAAGTCACTTTTGAGTCTTTGTCCAATAATGACAAGGTCTTGGCCACCTCTGCATTTGTTTGTATTGCTTGATAGTTTTCTTGACCGTGAATCGCAACAATGCCCCAACCAGCAGATTCAGCTCTAGTAGAGAGCAGAATAACTTGTACCCCTATGTAAGTGATATGAATTAGAGGACACACACCTTTTTCTAGAACTGAATACCATTTACATTACATTCTGATGTTATTTTATTCAAAAGATTTGGCAGTTACTCAACAGTACAGATACAGTGAACCAGCAAAAAGCCTATTTCTGAATCTTCCTATTCCAGTTAGGATGTAAATAATGACAAGATACCATTGCTGTCACCTTAATGATGAAAACAAATTTGGAAAGCTACAAAATCATGTTAACAAATTTAAAAAGCTCAGGGCTTTTTAAAGCAAACCTAAAATGAAAGTACATTCCAAAAGATGAAAAATTCCAGAAAGGAAGCAAGAGGCCCACGGCTGACTCTTTACCATGGTACAATAAGTGGAGGAGGAGGAACCAGGTAAGTGTATGCTTTCCATTTCTTGATTTTCTTCAAATGTTCATTCATGTGGTTGAAAATAATGGTCTCTTGTGATTGTCTACATCCTAAGTGGAAGTGAAAGTCTCAGAAATAGGAAATTTGTCCTAGGAGATTTTCCAATAGGGCAAGAGAACAAAGATAAGCCTTGGCCATTCATAAGTAAGGGACCCAGTTCTGTTATTCTGTCACTGTTATAAACACATGCATGTGGTAACAGTATTTGTTTATTGGATATATCTTTCACATGAGCTGTGGACCCCTATGGTATGGTAGTCATGTTTTATGCTTTGTGTTTATTTCTCTGAAGATTTGATCACTATAGTACACAGGAGATTAGTTTGTGTAGCTCCTTGGATTTGTTGTGCAGTCTTGCAAGGGAACACTTTATTGAATTACATCACAAGGCACTTACAGCTTGCATTATAGCACAATACAAAACTGAGTTTCAGGGTTCTGAAGTGCAGTAACTGATTTACCAATGGCAGTCATTTGGTGTCTCTTTTCCTTGTTGGCCTACCATTGTGCTAAAATGATGGTTCAGTTAAACCCCCATTCTCAAAGCATATACCATGTATGTGCCTAAGAGGTATTTCCCTGAGGTGTCCCAGTAAATGGGAGAACACTGAAAATCATGCTCTTGCTCTTGGAAAATGAAATTCTAATCATTGGAAAAATCTCAAATGCTCTGAACTAATAACTATAAAACTCTTGGAGAAATCTAAACTCAATGGTCTGAGCTTTATTTAGTTAGGTGTTTCTCAAACTTATTTGAATACAGAACATTTTGCCAAGGAACTTTAAGTTTTACTTTTTTTTTCTATTTTCTGTTAAGCATATTCACTTTCTATTATTTTTATAGAAGCAATATTAGTTTATAAAACTATATTATTTAGAAGTGTAGGTTCACACTTCCTCAGGTGTGTGTCGCTGCACTACTCTCACCATCAAAGCACCCATAGTCCTTTACTCTAGACCATTGGGCCCTCTTCTCCCTTTTTTCCCACCCCCACCCTTCCTGCCCTTCTACTCAATTCTACAGTCATATTTCTAGGGTTTGTTTTGTTTTAATTTTGCCAGTTCCTTTTGTTTCTCTGTATTACACACATGAGTGAAATCATCCAATATTTGTCTTTTTCCTCCTGACTTATTTCACTTAGCATAATCCCTTCCAGTTCCATCTATGTTGTCAGCAACGGCAAGAGTTCATTATTTTTCATAGCTGAGTGCTATTCCATCATGTACATATACCATATCTTCTTAATCCACTCTTCTGTCATTGGGTACTTAGGTTGTTCCCAAAACTTATCTCTTTTTTTTTTTAAAGATTTATTTATTTTTATGTATACAAGCTGGGGTACAGGCCAGAGGCGTGGGGCGGCGAGAAGGTTCACCAGAGACAGAGTGGGGAGCTGAACAGGCAGATTGACGGAAATACAATGCTGAGGGGAGCAGCAGGCAAGGCAGGAGAGGTCTGCCGCGCCATGTGGGGATCTCCCCAGCCAGGCGTCGAACTCGCGTAGCTGCTGCCGACAGCTCCACAGTGCAGTGCTTAACCTCTGTACCACCAGGGAGGCCCCCAAAACTTAACTCTTATAAATAGTGCTGTAATGAACACAGGAGTGCATATAACCTTCAAATTAGTGATTTTGTGTTTTTTGGGTAGATCCTAGGAATGAGATTGCTGGATCATATGGTAGGTCTATTTTTTTTAATATATTGAGGAACCTCCATACTATTTTCCATTGGGACTGGACCAGTTTGTATTCCCACCTACAGTGTACAAGGGTTTCTTTTCTGCCACACCCTCACCATTTTATTGCTTCCAGGTTTTTGTTTTTTTTTTTTTTTTTTATGTGACTCATTCTTACTGAGTAAGGTGGTATCCCGCTGTGGTTTTGATTTGCATTTCCCTGACAAGTAATGTTGAACATTTTTTCATGAGCTTGTTGTCATCTCTATGTCTTCTTTGGAAAAGTGTCTGTTTAATTCTTCTGCTCATTTTTTGATTGGGGTCTTTGTTTTCTTTTAGATAGACCTATAAGTTCTTTATAGACCTTGGGCATTAGCACCTTGTCAGATGTATATTTTCTCCCATTCATAGATTGTCTTTTTATTTTAATGGTAGTTCATTGGTGTATAAAAGCCTTTTAGCTTTTTGCTTTCATTTTTCCTTGGAACTTTAAGTTTCCCTTGTTAAGTAATATCCATTAAGAAAGTTCATTGAAAATGTTATGTTAAGTTGATCCCATTGTTCCTTTTTCAAGGAATTTGAATCATTCATATTGGCTGTCAATTCTGTATACCTGGAAAACCTCTTCCCACTAATTTCTGACAAAGAAATTTGCATTTTTGTAGGAAGGATGAACTCTAACCCAGAAGCCCATCTATTACAATATTATGGCTTTAGTCTCCTACTTAGCACCAGTGTTAATGTCATAGTGAGATGCCATTGTAGGGGTATACTGATCTGGCCGCCTTACTTGGCCAACGACTGTCCTGGTTTGCTAGTTCAGGAAAATAAGCTAGGTCAGCTGTCATATCCCCCCAAATGAAAAAAGACAGCTAGCTGCCTAGACTGCAATTGGAAAGAAAGGTCAATCAATATATTACCTTTCCTTCCGTGTGTTTCATGCCTGCCGGCTGGGTTGTGCCTTCTCACTAGTGGTGGTAATCTCTTCTGCTAAATTTTATTTTAACCTTGCAAATAGGTTAAAGGAAGGGCACAGTTAATAACATCTTCTCTCCTACACCTCTGAGCATATTATTTGGGCTAAATCTTGCCCCCCTCCGCATAGCCCCAAGCTCTTCACAGTCTGCCTTAGATGGAGAGTTATGCAAGTAACTGGTTTTATTTATTGTGGGAATTTCTCCTAGAGTTCTGTCATGCTCTTGCAAGACAGAATGCAAACATGTTTGTGATTTCTGACAGTAGCTGGGCTCTATGTGGAATAGGGGTTTTTCAAAACATTTCTCAGTCAATATGTTTACTCTACTTCACTAGCCATGCAGTGTGATATGGTGCATCACCAATACTTGAAATAGACTGCAACAGGAGGTCAGAATGGAGCATAGATTTTCTAACACAGCATGTTAGATGAAATGATTTTGTGTACTTTGAAGTGGAAAATTCAATCAGAATTTTCCACACTTTTTAGTTAAAGCAACACTGTTATTTATTGATGAAAGGTAGACTGAGAAAAATACAGAATGCATAGAGTACACAACAAATCTAGCATTATTCCTCATCATAGTAAGAAATACTGTTTCTCTTGTAATAAAAATGAAAGCTACATGGATACGTAAAAACTCTCCTGAAAACATGTGCTGTAGAATGCTGGGAACATATGACAATTTGTTTAGCATTGTGTAGATAAAAAGGCACCTGGATTTTTGAGACATTTGTTTTCATTGAGATGGACTTGTATTTGATAAAGGATAATTACAACTGCCCAAGTAATCTATTTTTTTTTTTTTACTTAGATTTAAAGTAGCAGCGTTCTTTTGTAAAGAACAGAAATTCAAGGGTAGATTCTCTAAGCTTTCCTTCAAGTAGATTTGGAGATTATTTGAATTTATTACTAGTTTTCATCTGTCCTTTGGTGCACAGAAGATATATCAGTATAACTACCTATTATGTAGATGAACACTTTATACTTTCAAATTGCAAAACCTTAGGGTTGCAATGTCAGATTTGTGCATGAATATTTAAGATAGAATAATAGCCTAATATTAACATGTTCTGAGTGTGCCAGTCACTTTTCCAGGTGTATTATTTTATGTGTGTTATTTTATTTAATCCTCACAACAACACTCTTATTATCACAAGCTCTTATTGTCTATAATTTCCAGTGAGGGAAAAAAGCCACAGAGAGGGTAAGTAATTTACCCAAAATATACTGTTCCAACTTCTCAGCCCCTCTGCCTGGCTGCCTCCCTGAGGCTCTGCCCCCGCAATACATGCATTCTAGTGGCCCACGGATGCCGGGTTAGCAACTTTGTTCAGTGAGCACGTAGCATTTAGCACAGGGTTTTTATATTTAGATTCTTTTTTTTTTTTTAAGAGAGATAATAATCTCATATGTGGAAATGGAAAAAATTGAACTCAAAAACAGAGTGAAATCGTGGTTACTGGCTGGTGAGGGCATGAGAGAAATGTTGTTTAAAGGTGTATACCAGTATCTAGTACATAAGTAAGTAATGGTGATCTAATACACAGTGCAGTGATTATGGACAACAAAACTATTATAAACATTAAACTTGCTATGAGACTAGGTCTTAATTATTCCCACCTCTAGGCGAAATTATAATATTATGTGACACAATAGGCATGTTTACTAAAGCTACAATGACTACCATATTTCAATATAAATGTAACAAATCAGTATCTTTTAAACTTTTATCTCAATAAAAGATAATCTTTAATAGTTCTATTTTACTTGGCTGTTTTATTTTAAATAGACAGTTCAATTCAGTGTGATTCAGTTTACCGTTCTTTTTAAAACTGCCTTTTAAAGTGACAGAACCATTTTAAAGCATTAGTGCAAATTCATCGACTTATCTAAGCAATGTGGCTTTGAATGATCCTTTAGGCTGCCTATGTAACTTTGTATTCTTCAGTGTTCTTAAGTTGATTTTCCCTCTTTGTTCATACTACGTTATAGTTTTATCAGTTCAAACTATTGTTTTTACTTCTATTCTATAGAAAGTGAGTCCAGAATTGACTATTTCAGGTTTTCAAGCAGGTCCAGTGTAATTCAGTCTAAGAACACAAATTTTCTGGGTACTATAGTAGGCATGTCAGTACTATGAGGTGTAGTATCCTTTTTATTTTTCAAATAAAAATTACTAACCTATAGTATAATAGAAAACAAAATGAGAGCCACCTAAGCTCATCTCTAAGTTATAAATGGTAGCATTTATATATACATGCTTGGAAATTAATTTTTCAGTTACCAAAATAAGAGATCAGTTTATGAAAACTTTCTTAGGTTTTCGTTGTGAATGTCCACCCATTGTAGTCTTTGTGATTCAAAAAATTCACAAGGAATCATTTTTGACTCTCTCTAATGAGAACAGAATTCAGTCTTTGGGAAGAAGTAATTAAAATCCCAAAGCCTTTTATTGCTTTCAATGCTTTAAAAAGGGCAAAACTTCATTGCATTGTAATATTTTCTGCTAATGAACTGTCAGAAATGTGATGCCATTAAGTTTGAATTTTCGGTTAACTTCGAAGTCATTAACACATACTATGCAGCCCTCCTCCCAAATAAAGTTTGGAAAAGGGAACCATATTGATCTATAATCAACATTTCCAAAGCTTTTGTTTCTCATAGAAACTGTCCCTAATTTAAGAAACATTTGGCCATTTTCTTTGGGTAACAAGCCCTAGACCTCCTAATGCTGAGTTGATGTTGTCAGGATTGTCTTCATGTCTCGTGTGGGTTTGACTTACAGTGTTCAATGCTATTTTGGGAGATAACAGCTAAGGAACTATTTATCTGTATATAATAGAGAACTCAACTACTAGTAGCTTAAATACCCAAGAATTTATTATTTCTCACATGAAAATGTTTGTTGGTTGAATGTCCAAGGCTGATGCAGTGTGGAACCAACAGCTCCGAGGCTACATCAGTCTGCTCTGCTGTCCTTAATGGGAAGCCTTTGACCTTGGCAAATCACAACACAACTTATCCCAGATACAATTTCACCACCAGGAAAAAAAATGGTATAAACCTTCCTGCAACTGCAGGGTGTAAGAGCAAGGCTAAGTGAAATCCTTATGAGAAAATGCAGCTCAGAGCCTGGCCCTTACTAAAGCACAGCTGAGTCTCACACAGTGGCAGTAGCCCCGGCGGCACCAGTTTTCATAAAGACGGAGGAGATAGGGGATGCTGTCTTAAGCCATGTTCTGCAGTCCTGAAGTTAGCACTCCTGGCATTCCTTCAGTTGATGTTGTTAGAAAATAGCATATTGGCAAGAAATACTTTAAAGTTGGATGCCATAACATTTAACAAATAAGACCTATTACTTACTATGTAAAATATATCCTCTATAAGCCAATAGTTTATTCTATGACCTCTTTTTAATAAATTTCAGTAACGTTAAAAGCTTAAGTCACATTATTGATCATGTTGAATATGGGTATCATTAATCTTCCATTGCCCTCATACATTTTATATGTACATTTTAAGTGTCTTCTTTTGCATTTAGATGGAGAGGAGTGGTCAACAGAGAGCAGACTTGTGGTATTAGCTTCATAGCATTTCAAGAGCTCCCTGGAGCTGATTTGCTAGTAAATTTCTACACTAAAATGGGCTTTCAGAAGAGTGACTGCTAGATAAACTACGAGTTGTTCTTAGTAAATAAAAATGATTAATTTCAGCGGAATAAATTCACTATCCCTGGTCAAATAGTCTCATCTAATTTTGTTCCCTGGTTCTGTAAAAAGCCCTTTTCTCTTTTGTATTAAGGCTGTCTATAATTTTAATGGAAGCTTTGAATTATCTGATTTTTAAAAATTGGTTCATAAAAGGATATTGATTCTTTAAATTAGGAGTGGTTGAAATGTTGTTTGTGGGCAAATTGGTCTCCTTTGATGGACCTGGAAACCTCTGTCAAGAAAACTCATGTTAAATCTGTGTTTAGATATACTTGGGGAAGAATGATCACGACTTGTAATGTTTAACTCTGAATTGGACAGTGATGTCCATGTGGAAATACTGAAAGGTAAAAGCAAGGTGTAAGCTGGATTCTTTCTAGTTGCTCAATTTTTATTTCTAGTCATTAATATTCACTTGCTTCCCAGGACATTTTCCTGGGTAATGGGAAGATTTTAAAATCAAGTAAGTCTTTTGAACATTGAAGATGTTTGTCACTTTGTTGCTAAAGAATCTTACAGATTTATAGTGATCCTAAGAGGTGTCTCATATCCACTATATTAACTAGCTTTTTAGAAGCTTATGAACATTGTAGCTTTTATCGATTCCAGGGAATTGTACCCAACAATAAGCAATAAAAGTCGATGGTAACTTTCTTCCCATATAGGGGTGTGCAGATCAATATTTTGAATTTACTGTAATTTGCTGGTAATGGATGGAAGAACTGAAAAAATTGCATAGCCTTGTGGGGCACAGCTGTGTGGTGTTGCCTTTTTATCTAAGCTCACTGTAGGTCACAGGCTTTCCTGAGTAACAAGAAACATAGTTAAGTGGCAGAGCTGATACGCGTATTTATCAAGAGCCTTCGTAAGTCCCTTCTCAGGGAAAAAAGATCCCCAAACTTGTCCAGCATGACCTTCATTTTATAGTCCTGAAGGACCCCTAAACTGGTACTGTCTTAAAGGCAATTACAATTCTAAATTATCTAGCGTTAGTGTTTGATCTCCTTCTGTTAAAGGAATTTTCTTGCTGATAACTAGCAGGGTATGTGAAACCTGATTTACTTCAAATCTTCCAATTGTTTCACAGAACTATGCCCAGGTACCTATTCTAAGAGGGAGAAGTGGGGGTCCTGCATACTTGCTCTTTAATTTTACCCTTTCCTCTCTCTGTCAGAGCTTGTGTCTGAGGTGCTTCATCCAATGTGAGGAACATGCTTGAGTAGTAATGCTCACACCTAGGGTGCGCACTGGTGTGGTAACTGTGCTAAATGCAGGGTGGCCGTTCTCATTAATCATAGCACCTTATGACAAACTGTAATAGCTTCATTCTCCAGTTTAGAAAACTGCGTTCATAGTGGAGTTAAGTTTTTGAAAATACCCGCTAATCATTAGATTAGAACAGAGGTAGAGTTAAACCTAGATCCCCCGTCATTTAACCACTATGAGGCATCCAATTTTGACTTAAAGAAGGACGTTTTTTAAGTTCAGTTGATTTAGTATTTGTTTTCTTATTTAGCTTTGTTTGCTGTGAAGGACAATGTCTAATCTGATGAAAAATAGTTTCTTGAATTTCAAAACTGACATAGACACTGCCCTTATAAGAGTTTTGTTCTTTCAGAATAATTTGAATGCTATTAACTGAATGCTATTAACCTTGAGGAGACAAATACTTCGCTTAGTATATTGTAACATTCAATAGAAAGATTTATTAATATAGGTCCTAGTTATCACTCAGCAAACCCTGCAGAGAAACATGGAGAGTTTCTTGGGAGACAGATTTCCAATATGCAGTTAGAATTTGTTACTATTGCATTGTAGCTATACTATAGAAGGTAGTATCTATATCGCTAGCTGATTCCCAAACTTGATTTTTTTTTTTTACATCAAGGGTTTAACAGGAAGCATCAAAAATTATAATAATTGGTTGGAAAGGAAACTTGTTTCAGTTGCACATTTACTTGGAGTTAGCTGATTATTTGACTTGTTACACTTTTTCTACTTTGAAAGGTCTGTGTTAAGGTAACATATTTGCAAGGCTTTGCTTCAAATAAAATCGGAGTATATAAAAATAATTTAAGTGTGAAATTTGCTTATAAAGAGCTGTGGAGATCCATGTTCTATCATTCCTTTCTAGAGTAGTTGCCAGTGTGTTATCGACAACGACTGCACCTGGCGCCTGCACACAGGGAGTCCATGGTGCAGATACACCAATCCTTCCCCGACGATGAAAAATAATTCCACTGCTCTATAATTACATTACTCTAGCAGAGGTGGAGTCACAGACAAGACAAGCTGTGTACCAACTCTGTACGTCTGAATTTCTTACCTGTGCCTCAGTTCTCTCATCTGTAAAATGGAAATAATAGTTAAATTGAGTAAGATAATGTGCATCATCACAAAATAGATGTCAGATAATATTATTAAAAGATGAAGATAGATAAGTTTAGTAAAGCAAAGTAATTCCTACAATTTTTTCAGGCAGTAAGGGGTTTGTGATGATTTATTTTTGAACTTTCATCTAAGAAAAAGACCTGGGTTGCTGACATTTATTCTTACCTTACTTTGCAACTTTAACCCATATTTCTGCCTACCAAAAGCCTTCTGGTTTAACTTAAATGGTTTGCCATCCCTTCACCCATTTTCAGATTTTCATTAACTTCTGAAAGGTCTTCATAGCCTCAGGAGGCCCTTATTCCTGCTCTCTGGATGGCAAAAGCCCCTTAGTTCCTAAGGTTCTAAACCTTCCCAAAAGTTTAACGTTTGGTCTTAACTCCTGCCATCCCGTAGACATATTTCTCCCCTGAATCTTCCCTCATCCCCCCCCCACTTCCTCTTCCCACCCAGCCATGCTTCCAGAACAGTTGACTAAGCCTATTAAGTTTGCACATTGTCTTCTGTTTGCTATTGGACACCATGATGCCAGAGTGATTCTTTTGAACTTGTTGGTTTGACCACCTTGTTCTCCTATTTGTCAGGTTTCATGAGCTTCCCATTGCCTTCACGGCAAAGGCACATACTTCCAAAACCCTGCTATGGTTTGGCCATGTCCCTGCTTCCATACTCACGGATACCCTCTGTTCCAGACATTCCAAGTCTCCTAAGAGCTGTGAACTGTTTGACTCCACCCTAACTTGCTACATCTGTTTCCTCTTCTGGAATTCCCCCTTCCTCTCCCACTCCTGAGGCTGGCTAACCAACTCCCAAATGGTGTTGAAGAAATATCAAGCTTAAGTATTGTGTCACTTGAGAATATTTGAATTGCAGGGAACAAAATACACAAGTTAAACTGGTTTAAACAATAAAGGGACTCGGTTGACTCCTGTAACTGAGAAATCTACGTATAGGGAAGGCTAGATGCATTGTACAGAGATATCACCCAAGACCCAGTTTCTGTCTTCTGTGCCACTTTTGATGTCTACCCTGCTGGCTGCTATTGGCTTCCTGGAAAAGGGAAGACCTTCTTTCCCTGGAGCTCGGAACAAACATTGTTTTGCGTCTTGTTTTCCCAGATTGAATTACTTGCCATCTTTGAACCAATTGCTTTGACTCAGGCAATGAGCTTTGTCATTAATGTAGCTTAACTTGAGCTTAGCCTTGAGGTTGAGAATTGTGTCACTTCTGCAAGGTTTTGTCTTATGGATAATGGGGAACATCTCTGGGTAAGAAACAGTCCTGACCCTCCACAAAGAAAACTGATCTCTCTCCTTCATTACTGTTGCATACTTTGAAAGGCCCTATCCAGGCCTTCTTACTTGGTATTTTGCAGTGAGTGAAGTCCTTTATCTTCAGTGCTTGGCACAGTGCCTGCCACATCAGCCTTTACCAAAAAGGATATGAAAGAATAAAGGAAACCTGTTTCACTTGCTTTAATCCCCAAATGTGCCCCTTGCTGTCACCCTTGGCAGAAGATTTTTGCCTTCTGTGTCCCTGAAATTATAGAACTCCAAATTAATTGCATCAATTTTACTTTGCTCTTATTTAAGAGGTGCCAGTTTACACCAGTACCCTTCTTTTTCTTTAGAAGAAAGGCTGCCTTTTAGGAAAATTAGTAGGGCGGGCCTTCTACATATGATTCCTGCAAGGCCCCTCTCAGGCACTCACGCTGCTTCTCTGTGCCACCCTGGTATTTTCCTGTGGAGTGTAGGGGAAAATCTGGGTCTGGATGGTGTAGGTTGAAACTTGACTTCCAACGTCTCCAGTCTTTGTGACCCTGGGCAATTGCTAATCTCCTGTGAGTTTTCCATGAGAAGGCTTGAGTGTCCTTCTAGACAGTCCACTGCATTTTATCGTAAAATTTATAGACTCAATTTTTGATGAGATCTTACAAAACCAAAATAGGCAGACACCCATATTGTGACTGAGAAGCTTTGTCTATGGAAAAGACTTAAGAGATTAATATAAGTCTGAAGGATCATAGCTGTTTATTTAGGCTAAAGGCCGGAAAGGTGAGTTTGAAAAGAAAGGAAGAAAATAACTACTTCTGTTTTTCAAAGAAAGTAAGTATGTGGTTTTGGTTAAGTAAAATATATGTGAAAACCCAGTAAGCGTTTTGTGTGGACTTTTTTTTCTTATGTTTCTTTTTTTCTTTTTTCTTTTTTTCACTGAGGTAACATTAGTCAACAGCATTGTATATGACTCAAAGGCATAGGATCACACCTCTTCAGGTGCATGGCAGCACGCCACACCCACCACCAAGGTACCCTCAGCCCTCCCACATGGCCCAGTGACTCCCTCCTCATTTTTCTCTCCTCCCCCCATTCCATAACCTCAATTTTACAGTCATATTTCTAGGGTTTCTAAGTGGTTTGGTTTTATCTGACCTGTTGTTTTGTTTCTGTATTCCACATGTAAGTGAAACCATCAGGTATTTGTCTTTCTCCTTCTAACTTGTTTAGCATTATTCTTCCATTTTCATCCATGTTGTCACAAATGGCAAAAATTCACTATTTTAAGTAGCTGAGTAGTATTCTATTGTGTGTCTATACCACCTCCTAATTTGTTCTTCTGTCCTTGGGCATTTGGGTGATTTCCTTCATTTAGCTATTGTGTATAGTGCTGCAGTGATTGTAGGAATGAATATATCCCTTCCAATTAGTGATTTTTGTGTTCTTCAAATAGATACATAGGAGTGGAATTGGCGAATCTTATGTTAGATTGATTTTTAATATTTCGAGGATCCTCCATAATGTTTTCTATAGGGGATGGACTTGTCTACATTCCCTTTTCTCCTTACTCTCACCAGCATTTATTTGAGGGTTTTATGTACCTATATATGTGTATATAAGTGTGTGTACATACATAAATACACACATAAACACACACACGGTCCATTCTCATGATGTGAGGTGGCATCTTATTGTGGTTTTTATTTGCATTTTCCTGATGATAAGTGACATTGAACATTTTTTCGTGTTTGTCTGTTGGCCACCTGGTGTGTCATCTTGGAGAAGTGCCTATTTAGCTTTCCTGCCCCTTTTTTGATTGCATTCATTGTTTTCTTCTTGTTGAATTGTATGAGTTTTATATATATCTTTGATATCATCCCCCTTGTCAGATATAGGATGTGCGAATATTTTCTCCCATGCTGTAGGGTGTCTTTTAGTTTTAATGATAGTTTCTTTTGCTGTGCAGAAAATTTTCCCTTTGACATAGTCCCAATTGTTAATACTCTCTTTATTTCTCTTGCTGTTGGAGATGAGTCTACAAAGTCATCACTGAAGCCAGTGTTGTGGAGTGCTTGCCTGTTTTCTTCTATGTATTTTATGGTCTCAGGTGTCACATTTTGCTCATTTTGTTGAAATTTACTGTGACAAATAAATACATTAAAGTGCATTATGGTTTCAGATACTAAAATGTAATGAAATAAAATCTTCAAAAAGGGGCAATCCTTCAGGATACTCTGCCTACCTGTCCGTTTCCCACTAGGGCTATTGGTGGTATTTTATAGGTTGCATGTTTTGAATGCCCCAGCAGCTCTGTGGAGGTCTATCTCCTGCTATTCCAACTTTGCTCTATAGACTTTAATGCGGAAAACCATGTACTTTATGGGAAGTTCACCGGCTTTTTCAAGGGTTGCATGAGTGTGAGCCACTTTTGCCTGCTGCTCTGATTCAGAATCAAGCTTCATGAAGACCTGGTTTCATGGCATGAGCTTTTCTGTCCTCTGCCTTCAAAAGCAATTCAGAAGTGTAGGCCAGAGCAATGGGACCAAAAGTATTTCTTTAGGAGGGCCACTGCTCAGATGAGCCTATGCCCCTAATAAATTTTACGCTCTCTGGTTGAGAGAGTTACATTTGGGATCCTGTTCCTTGCTCTACAATGCTTCCCACTTGTAATAGAAATAACTAAAAACCTAAGACCACTGCTATAATGACAGCCTAGAAAAGTGTAACGCCATAAAGAAAAAACATTCAAAGGCAAATGGTTATGCAAACTGATAGTCCTTCAGGGGACAGAAGAGCACTAGCCTCTACTAAACAACTTACACAAACAACTCTCACTCTAGATCTCCAGGGGTGGGGCCCAGGCACTGGTATTTTTAAAAGCTCCCTGGGTGACATTAATGTGTAGCCAGACAGTGTTCAAAACCACTGTTTGAGCTGAATTACCTCATCTGCTTTTACTTTCTCTCCCCTGTTAGTATTTACAAATCATGTTATACTGCATAATCGTGCATCTGGTGCACTCTTTTGTTTGAGGTGTGTGTGCGTGTGCGTGTGTTCTCCCTGCTACCTTTAAAATCTGCTTTATTTTATGTCCTCCTTCTGGATTCCTAACAGCACCTGATAAGCCACCTTGCTCACCTCAGCTCTTTGAACTCTCTCCCTAAATTAATGGTCTGTCGTGCATAGCTTTTGTAACCCTGGACGATAGGGTGAGGCCACCAAGGACTAATTAAGAAATGATGAGGAAGAAGCATGTAAACTTTATAGCTAATGGTTTCTGGAAAATAATGGGAAAGTGGGGAGTGCCAGACATTACCATTCTCTTTGTTTGGATGAGTCTTTTGATCGGACAGTTGGTTGCCAAACCTCCAAATCTTTTCTTGGAGGATCTACCAGCATGGGAATCTTGGTAGGTGCGTTCTCACCTGCTGGCACATTAGTGAAGGGAGCAGTATTCCTTTTCCTGCTCCCTTGATGAAGCTGCCACTCAAGGGAATGGGGATTTGTCAGGAGAGGGGAGAGGAAGTTGGGGGCACAGTCAGGTCCTTCCTGGAGGCTGAACACTCAGCTGTAAAGGTGGCCTGACTGGGCTGTCCCCTACGGATGACCTTGCTCTCTGAGGTGTAATTTCCTGCTCCTGTCTGTCTCTCACCTTGTCTTTCCAATCATCCTGTCATCTGTGTGGGAATTAGTATTTACCCACACTTAAGCGTTTCATCAGTTTCTCTGGTTTTTGAGAACGTGCTGCCACGTGGTGCAGCACCACACCACTTAACACAATTAGCACAATTCCCTCGACTTCAAGATTTTCAGTGTTGCTGTGCCCTGCCCTGCAGAGGATACCACTTCTCCTTCATCTGTCAGTTTTCTCTCCTCCTATTTCAGTCTGTCCCATGGGTTTACATACCATCTTACACACTCATAATTCCCAAGTCCATTTCCAGTCCCCACCTCTCTTCTGAACCCAGATACTTACTGTGTCCATTCAGCTGTTTGGAAATTTTTATTTGGAATTCTTACATGAATATAACTTGTCCAAACAGATATGTTCTTCCCTCACACTGTTTGCTCAGGCCCCAAACTTTCTTTCCTGTTTTCTTTTTCACAATCTACATCCAGTTCTTTTGTAAATCTGATGAAAGCACACCTTATATTTGACAACTTCTCGCAGTCTTCACTGCTGGTCCTAGCCACAATCTTCTCTTACTTAGACCACTTCTGTAGCCTCCTAAAATGGGATTAAATATTGCTTTCAAATAAGCTTAGAATATTTCTATTTTATTTATTTTTGTAAGTAAAGGTTTATTGGAATACAGCTATGTCCTTTATTCCTATATTGTCTGTGACCACTTTTGCACTATGGAAGAGTTGAGTAGTTGTGACAATGGCATTATGGCCTGCAAAGCCTCAAAATTTGTTACCTGGTCCTTTACAGAGAAAGCTTGCCTATTCCTGAGATTTTTTGGTATATTTTTATCTTTCCCATTGTCTACCCAACCCTCAGCCCCCACTGACAGTCTTCTAATCTCCCTACTGCTTGGTCTTTCTCTTTTAAGAAGAAAAAGTTTTAAGTTTTAGAATAATTTTAGATTTATAGAAGAGATGCAAGGCAGTCCAGAGAATTTCTCTATACTCTCCCATCAGTTTTCTCTAGCGTAATATCTTATATAACCTTAATACATTTGTCAAAACTATGAAATTAACATTGGCATATATCCCTTTTAACTTTATTCAGATATCACCAGCTTTTCCACTAATGTCTGAATTCTGATTCAGAATTTAATCCATTTTCCTACATGGGATTTAGTCATCATTTCACCTTAGTCTCCTCTAATCTGTAATCATTTCTCAATTGTTCTTTGTTTTTCACACACTTGGCAGTTAGAATTTGGAAAATGACACTTAATTTGGGTTTGCCTCTTTTTTTTTTTTTCTTCATGATGAGACTGGAGTCTAAGGGTTTTTAGGGAGAATACCATAGAAGTGAAGTCCTTTCTTATATCAGGCTATCTGGTGATAGGACATGTTATCAACATGACTTATTATTGGTGGTGGTAGTAGTGTTCATTTGGTTAGGATAGTGTTTGTTAGCCTTCTTTACCTGAACAATTAGTTTTTTTCCCTTTTCCTTCTCTATTTTGGAAGTGAATCACCAAACCTACAAACTCATCCACTGGCTTATTAGAATAGTGAAATATACATGTGGTATATATAGTTCTGGGTATCTATAGTCATTAAATATATAAGTATTTTTAAAATTACCATTGTGGAAATTGCTTGTACATTTTAGACGTAACTGTTTTCTTTGTTATCTTCTTAAATGAAACAAGCTTTTTTCCCCTTTAGAGGCCAAGGTCATCTGGGGGAAAGAGGCAGAATCATTTGCTGTGGCTTCTATTTCCCCAGAAGGGACTCGACACAAACTCCTGTCCTGATTTGCAAAACCCCTGTGTCTTCAGTCTTATCAAGGGGTCACAAGAAGAAAACAGAGTTCTCAGACTAGATTAACTTTATTTTAGCTTAATTTGCATGTATTTGCTAGTTAGAACTTTTTGAAATAAGGGTAAAAGATAAAATATCAAAGAAGAAAAATTATAAATTCTAAAAAAATTAGAAGTCACTGCACAATCAATATCAGTGAAAAATTTTAACCCTCCTAAACATTCTTAAGGATTTGTGATTAGTAACTACATACTGTTTTGTTCAGATTGATGCTCTTTGTCCTTCTCCACTCTCTTCCCTACTTCTTGCCTCCTTTAATTCCTATCTAACATTACATTTTTAACACATGTTCCAAATACACTAAGCACACGCTTTGGTTTACGACCTGGACCAATACCCCTCGTCTTATCTAATTATGTAAGTATGTGTTTTTGACCTTATCCTGACATTAAAAAAACAAAATGAGGGCACACAAGGAGCCACAGTAAATGCCTTGCTGCAGCTTATTTATGTCTGATCCTGCAGATTTATCCACATGCAGTACCCACGCATCAGGGCAGCAGTCACTCCTTGCTCAAGTTGCAATTGCTTAGCCCTCCTGGTATTTGCAGACTTTTGCAGCTACTGTTCACAAGGTCTTGGCCGCAGCACATTCATTTCTCTCACTTTATTACCATCACATCTGATTCCAATTTGCTACCAAATTGAGTTTCCAGTCTCAAGCCTGACATTCAAGCCGTCAGGTGGATTAGCTCCTTCAGCTTGGTTAGCGTGGGAGCTTCAGGTCAGTTGACAGTGGCCTATTAACGTCCTCTGCTCCTCGTCTTGGAACCTTGGCGGCCGTCCTGTGGAGTAGCAGTGCTGGGTTACCCACGGTAACCTTTCTACTTGTTTAGAACTCATAATTCTAGACCTATTGGAAAGACTTCTGATTAAAAGCAGAGTTGGTTTTTATCCCTTATCTTGCTATTTCAGCAGCTTTTTCTCAGAGCAGTGCAGCCAGCTTATGGTCAGGTCATCTGGTAGAATATGATTGATCTAAACTATTGGGTATCATTCATTTGGCCCTTCGCCTCGTATCTTTTGAGTGATCTCTTTGCATATAGAGTTAAAATAACACCTGACTTATTTTTTCCCTGTTATTAATAATAGCTACCCAAGTACTCCTCCTTTTCTTTCTATGCTGCTGTCAAATCAACTTACTGGACAGAGCAGTTTTTTACTTATTTGAGCCCTTGGCCTTTTGGTATGGAGTGGGTCTCAATGTCTCCTTTCTAAAAGAAATAATTTGGTGAAGGATGGCTTCTGGGGAGTTCTCTTTCTCTCTTTTTTTCTTTTTAAAACTTGAATACGAAGCTAATATCTCAGAGCTTGTCATAACCAAAGATACATGTATAGAAAGTTACTCACTGGCTTTCTATTTACTTTTCAAATCCCAAGGAAAATCTGTCTTGTGCAGAGACATTTGTCATCAGGGCCTTTGTAAATGAAGGTATATTTATGTTTCAGAATCAAGGAGCCAAGTTTTGCAAACACTATAATTTGAGGGGGGCACTAAAGGATTAAAGAATAAAAAGCAAAACAAAACAAAAAAGTGAAGCATTTCACCACTGAACCCTGAAGTGAAGCGTTTCACCACTGAACCCTGAAGCCCTTGAAAAGAAAAGATTAGGTATCAAGAGGAGGAAGAAATTTTGCTCTGAAAATTGCTGATTATTTTTCTTCCAATTAAACAGTAATAGAATTTCATAATTAGAAAAATCTACATAAGTATATAAGTATATTAATAAGTAAGACATTTTATATTTAAAGCAGAACCTTCTCCTCTAGTCTGATGCTCTCAATATCATTTTCTGCTCTGTAAGCTGTGCTGGAGTAAATTGTACAGCTTAGACGTAAAAACTGAGACCGTTGTCTGTGACAAACATTTAAGGAGCCAATAAAAAAATAGGGGACCAGAACTGAGAAGAAAACATCTATGAAGAGGTCACCCTCAAGCTCCTGGGAGGCAAAATAATGATAATAATAAAAGATAATTTGGGGAACAAAAAAAATTTAGTTGAGTCTTTGGAGTTTAGGGTGTACTTTTTTTGAGTTAAAACAGCTAGATGACTCATTGCTTCCTGTTCTTTAATTGCTATTATCAAATAATCATTCTTGACTGCTCAGGCTTCAGAAAACTTCATTAGTGCCTGAAAGTATTGCTGATTACCTTTTTGTTTACTTGACTCGTTAGTTTGTTGGATGTTTTTTGTTTTTGTTTTATTGTTGTTTTTTGTAGCCTCTCTATGGTTAGGTAGATAATGAACCTACTTTGAAACAAGTATGAGATTAACCCTTTTAAAACTATAAAGCTCCCTATTAATTTTTGTTGCTGTCTACTTACCTGTTTAGAGGTTCATCTAATATTAAATATCCTAAGTGATAAATCCTATTTGTTTTAAGAAGTAGAACCCAAAGGAAGCTTTTTGGTTCATTTTTTGGATAAAGTATAAATCGGTTCTTATACACAATGATCTGCATGAGTTTATTTCTGTTGGGACAAATAGTCTGATTTTATCACTCTTTTCATTTTACCTCTCACTTATTATAATCCTACAAGATGTCATTTCTCTTTATATATGTTTGATCTTTGAATATGTCCCCTGATTCTTCACATTTCTTTGTGCTTCAGTTACAGGGCCGTGGAACTTCACTATGGTTGATTTGAGAGGGTTAATGTCTTTTCTCCAAGAGAACTTAGACTGTGTTTATACCTTAAACTTAATACTATGATGCTAAAATCTTCTTAGTATGGAAAATGGCAAATCAAGCATCATAAAGGATGGTACATTTTATATTTTCCATGTGGTATCCTTGTAGTCTACGGTTAGTGTAGTAATTCACTTGTTTTATTTTTTTTTTCCTTTCACAGAAGGAGCTGAGTCTCCCCAGAAGAGGAAGCTTGTAAGTAACACTACTTTGTTAACTATTTTGGACATAGTTTGTAATATGATTATTCTCTGACTTGTTAGGTTTTTAGTGGAAAAAGGACAATTGATGATAATCAACTGAATTAAGAAGCAAAAAACTTTGCATTTATGTATACATGTCAAATATGAATGATTTCAAGAAAACTTGAAGTTTCCAGAGTTTGTTCCCTATTTAAAAAAAAAAAAAAAAAAGGAATCTTGGAGGAATCTTGATTTTTTTCAAGTTCTGTTCTGTTATCAAGCCAAAACATTATTTGATCTGCAGACATTATAAACTGATATCACTCAACAATTTGGAGATTGGCAATTATTCTTTAAACTATGGATAGTATGCAAAATAAATTATATACTTTTGCATTAGAATTGGTGAAGACTGAGTCAGCTAAACTTTCTACTACTAGAGCTCGATCTTACCAGATTGATTCATGTAAGGCTCTTCTATTAAAATAGCAGATTTTTGAACCTCGACTTAACTTCTTTATAGTGTGTTTTGACCTTTTATTTTTAAGGTTAATAATATATTTGCAGGTCATAGTTTTTTTCCTACTAGCAAGTTGCAGAATGAAATTAATTGCCTTTCATAGTTCACTAAATTCAGGGTAGATTTGTTTTTAACTCTTACTGTGGAAATGCTGGTCTATAAATATTTGATTTGGTATCTAATTTATATTGAAGAATTTAGTGGATGGGATAGTGTCCTTAAAGAAACTAAGTATAACCCTTAAGTTTACGCAAATCTCAATTTGGAGGATTAGAAATACATAAATATGCTGACTGTTGAAATACAGAATTCACATTGTTGACTAAAATTTGAAGAATCACAGCCTTTTTAATATAGGAACTTTTTTTTATAAATATATATTTTTATTGTTATTTATGTCTTTTACATTTTGTATTCCCCTTGGGTAGCCCACCACCAATTCACCCGTGATCCATCTCCATGGTCCCTTGTGTTCTTTTCTGTTCCATTTTGTGCCCTTTTCCTTCCCTCCCTCCGCCTCCCCCCCCACCCCCCCACTGATTGTCTCTCTCCCACCCGCCTCCCTATAATCCTGTTATAAGTGAAACCATTCGATAATTTTCTCTTTCTTTCTGGCTTATTTCACTGAGTATGATCCCCTCTAAT
>PVIJ01006001.1:0-97053 GCA_004024925.1 Scalopus aquaticus | reverse complement strand
AAAGAAAGAAATAAGTAAATTGTCCATGGTAGGTCAGGTCTCTCTACTATAAAAGACTTTTATTGTGACATAAATGAAGATTATATGACATGGAACACAAAGCCAGGGCTGTGTCCCCTACTCCACCCCCACCCTCCTATCCCATCCCCCACTCCCACCCTCCACCCCCCTCCAAACGTTCCAATTGGAAACTCTTTTTACCAGAGAGTATTGCAGTTACTATGCAACAGAGACCTAATTTTCCTGACATTTATCTGACAATATTGAGAAATAGGCTGGTGTGGTTGGTCAAACATTATATTGAATACCCGGACTAGGAGATTCAGGCTGCCTGGAGAACCTGATCAATGCCTGAGATAGTCATGAGCATGATTGTCTTTTACAATGCAGAGAATGTGAGTTTATTATATTCCTTTTTGGAGTCATTAAGACCTGTCCCTAATTCTTTAGTTTTGTCATTTATTCATTCATTCACTCATTCATTCAGCATATTGTCAGCATACTGAGTATCTTCCTTGTGCTAGCTCCAAAAGATAGTAAAAAATAATTAAGACATTTATCCTCTCTCAAGGAATTTAAATTCTAATAAAGAAGAAAGAAAATCCATAGCCTAGTAGAGAAGTAAGAGATGCTGTTAGGAAAATAATCCCTTTGCATGAAGAGAAAGTGTGTGTGTGTGTGTGTGTGTGTGTGTGTGTGCGTGTGTGTGTGTGTGTTTGAAAGCACAAGATGAAGCAAATGCATGCCTATTTATGCATCTATTTATGGGAAGGACTATCACAGGGTATTTTTTTTAACTTGTAATTGACATATAATACATATGCTGAAAATTGTAAATCTGGAATATATGTAAATCTGGAATATATAACTCAATGAATTTATTCAAAGTGAACACAGTGAGTAACCACATTCAGATAGTAACCAGTACGCAGATAAAAAGAATAGAATTTCACTAGCACCCAAGATGCCCTTTTCTGGTCGATACTTCAGGAGGGGAAATGAAAAATATTAAACAACTTTCTTTCCTATTCAACAATCTGCTTAATGCATACCTTCCTACATGTGAGGCACCCGCAGACCATTATTAGTCAGCCTTCAAAAATAGTTTCTCTGAGAAACTCCCCCCTCTTTGCAAACTGAAATCAATGATGAAAGTCCAGGTGAACTAGAGCAAAAATTTACAGCTGTCAAATTAGCAAGCAGAAAGCATTTTTTCCTCACAAAAGATGTGTCTAGACTCATGGAAATTAGAAGGAAAAAAAAATCCATTAGGTCATCAGGTGAAGGATTGTTCCCTCTGATATAATTCCTGGTTTTCTCTCTAGCTTAAGATAAGAGCAGCTGTTTTTATTCAAAGTCAAGCCATACACATAAAGCAAACCTAATGTATCCTTTATTATAGGAGTAGACTAGAAGCATGCGCCAAACCAATTAGATACTATAACCTCATAATGTTGCTTCAAAGTCTAGGGCAGGTTATTAGAAACCAAGTGATACAGAGAATCTTTTATTTTATGTTTAGAAAGCACAGGATAGCTAGTTATCTGGCCCAAGTGAACCTGCGTAGATACAGGCAGACAAAGCACTCCCCCTCAAGGTATAGGAGCACAGAGTCTCCTTGAATGCTGCTGTCAATCATCAGCTACAAGAAATGCTCGAATCCCTCTTTGGGTTGAATCTTCCTTTAATCTTTTCTCGTAGAGTCTCATCACAGTTCAAGCAAAATGGCTAAAAGTAAGAGTGGGTCTGTAACAGGTAAATAACTCAGGTTGAGGTCTCTCGGGTCATCTATTTGATGTTATTTTTTCAGGGAATTAGAAAGTTTGAAGAAAAGCCAAATCATAGCATTTGTGTTGTAAATTTCAATGAAGTCTCTTTTGCTTGGTAACTTTTCCCAAAGAACTGGAAACTTCCTTGCACATAAGCAAAATTAGTGATTTTTTTAGCCAGAAACCATGTTTTTGTTTTGTGTTCTGTCACTGTGGCATCTACTCCCATACTGAGGTAGTAGATGGGACCAGATAAGTATTTAAGAGATATCTGGTGACTGATGAAAGGCTGTGCTTACTAAACTAAGGAGTTAGAACTTTACCTGTATCCTGAAGCATGTTCAGGAGAGGAGTGAGATTATCCTACTTGCTTTATGGGAAGATCCTTTTAGCAATAGAATGGAGCACATATTTCAAAGGGAGAGGCCTGGAGGCATGATAACTCATTGGGAGGTAACAGTAATAGCCTATAATAGGTGGTTTGAACTAAGGTAGGTTATGTTAAAGTAAGCATAGAATTGAAGGATACTGAGAAACTTAAATTTGTATGTTTTTTTTAAAGATTTATTTATTTATACATACAAGCCGGGGTGCAGGCCAGAGGTGTGGGGCTGTGAGAGGGCTCACCAGAGACAGAGTGGGAAGCAGAACAGGCAGATCGACCGAAATACACTGCTGAGGGGAGCAGCGGGCACAGCAGGAGAGGTCTGCTGTGCCATGTGGGAATCTCCCCTGCCTGGCATTGAACTTGCGCTGCAGCTGCCAACAGCTCCATAGCGCTGGGCTGAACCCATTGTGCCACTAGAGAGGCCCCAAATTTGTATGTTTTAATGATTGATGGAATCGCAGGGATCTGTGTAAATAGATAAGACTCATGAAGGGAAAACCTTTATAATCATGGTATCTCCCTGCCAGGTAAGTGTAAGTTTTATATTTTGACTATGGAAGATGTAAACATTTTTACATGACAAAGCAATACTATTTACCAAGGCCAAAGAAAGGTAAACTGGAAAAATATTTGCAACATTTATGACAGATAAAGGGATTATTTTTATTTTCTTACATGCCAATGATGAAAATGATTGGCCTTTTTCAGTTAAAAAAATTTGAACAAAGGATATAGAAATAGCCACGAACATATAGTTTTTAAACACATAAAATGATGTTCAGCCTCACATGTAATAAGTGCCAAATAAAACTCAGTGACATACGACTTTTTGCCTAGCTGAGGGGAATATAAATAGGTACAACTTCTTTGGAAGGCATTTTGACAATGGTCATAAAAATCAAAGGACATAATTTTCTGAGCATTGCCTCTTCTAGGAATGTGTACACCTGCGTTGTCCCATTCAGTGGCTATGTTTCCATTTGGTTATTGAGCACTTGAAATGTGGCTTGTTTGAATTGAGGTGTATATTAAATATAAGATATACATCAGGTTTCAGAAACTCAGTAGAAGAAAAAAAGTAAATTTTTACACTGATCTGCATGTTGAAATGATAGTATGTGGGACATAGTGGGTTAAACATATTTTTTACATTAATTTCACTCATTTTTTCTGCTTTTCTTAATGTGAATGCTAGAATATTTGAAATTGTGCATGTTGTGTATAATATATTACTATTCAACAGTGCTAGCACATACATTCCACTTGCATGTAAAAAAATTACATATGTTTAAAGAATATCTGGAAGCATTTATAATTGCCACTGACAGAGGCTTCTCTAAATAAAACATGATACACCCCTGTAGTGGAATATTATTTGATAAGAAAAAGGAATAAGATCTTTGTGTAGTGTGACTGGGTACTCTCCAGTATGTATGTTAAGTGAAAAATAAATGAAGTACAGAATAGATTGTGTTTCGTGAATATTAAATCAATGTTGAAGGAATTATATCAATTGTACATATACATAGAATGTTTTTGAAAGGACGCACAAGGAATTCCTTTTAGCTGTCCTAGAAAGAAGAAATTATGGTTCAGTATCAGAGATGGAAGATTTTTTTAACTCAACCTATTCATGCAGATTAAATGGTTTACAATGTAAACCATTACTTATTCAGAAAAAAATGTATTTATAGATTTTCCTTGCCTTTGAAGAAACCAAGCTCTGCAAAGAATTTTCTAAAGTCAATTATGATAACATAGCAATTCATGCTTATTTTTTAAAAGTGGGGGTGGGAGACAGATGTGTATAAACCACCAGGCCCTATACATTGTACCCTCCTGTGAAATATCTGTTCCATTTCATTCTCCACTCTTTGGCTAATAATACAGGTGACATGACAGAATCTTTTCCTGTTTCAAGAATACTTTCAGTGTTACCTTCATAATATGGCTCTAGGGATGTCAAGTGTGTATGAGATGAGGTCACACTGATCTGTGACATGTCTAGAAATTAATGTCCTAACAATAAATCCCAGAATCTCGCTTGCTTACTTTTATACCCCTCTCACCAAAAATGAACAATATTCAGCTTCTATAATGAATAACTTTGCAGTCAGTATAGTATTACAGGCTGTCTGCACATTTTATTACTGTATTTAGGGCTGAAGTGAACTTTTCTAGCTATTTTACTCTCTGCACTAAAATCTTCACTTTCTTTGTCAGTTTCTTGATTCTTCAGCAGTTAAAACATTCTCCTTTATTTCTATATCAGAAACTCTCCATGCCTTGCTAACCTCTTTGTCTACTTCAATCACCTCTTCTCACTCTCATGAAGTTTGTTGATTGATTGCTTCTCATGGGGTACATCTGACTTTCCAGTCCTTTGTCTAAATTTAAAACACTAGCATTATAGTTCAGAAAATATGCAGTGCTCAATCAATTGCATTTGCTCATAAAATATCTTTTGTTTTTTCATTTAGAACAAATGTCTCGATTCAGATGCCTTATTTCCATTCCCATTGACTCTTCCTAAATCCAGAGCCTCTTTATCTTGTCTGGAATATGTTAATTAGTGCTTAACTCTTAGGCACCCTTTCAGACTCCCCCCAGCAATCAATTTTCTACTTCACTGCTAAATTCTAAGATCAGATTCTGAAAATCAGATTCATTCATTCATTCATTCATTCATTCATTCATTCATTCACCAAATACTAAATATCTCCTTTGTGTTGGGCCCCACGCTTGGAACAGGGGGCACAGACGTGTTTTTCATAAGCAGGCACTGTAGTCTTGAGCTTCAAGTCTACACCAGGGGGCCAATGAGCACACACATGATTTACAGCCCACAGGAGTGGGCACAGGATGCTGTGGCAGCAACCAGCAGGGAGGGGCAGCTTCTCCAGCCCCCTGGTAAAATTGGAGAGAGACCGAGGGCTGTGATCTAAGCAGAGTGAGGAGCAAGGTTACAGGCTACAGGGGTGCCCGGATATCAGGTTAGTAAAGCCAGACAGTGGCCAGAGAAGAGCCGGCAACATCAGTATGAGGCAGGGGTAGAGAGCCTATGGGCCATACAAAGAAGTTTGGACTTTATTCTAGGGTCTAGTTTTAAAGCAGAGCAGTCAAATGTAAGCAGAGCTTTACATTTTATGAAGAGCATTTTATAAGAAGTCTAAAGGGTAGTGGAAGGATAATAGACTGGAACCAGAAAAGCAAATCAGGAGATTGTTTCAATAGTCTAGTAAGAGTCAAGGATGATTCAAATTTAAAATCATAGCAATACAGATGGGGAGAAGTAGACAGATTTGAGAACTATTCATCAGTAAAGCAGATTGGATTAGTGAGTACCTATTTGGATGTTTGTGGGAAGGAGGGAAGAAACAGGGAAATCAGAATTTACCTGCAATGTCTGGTTCAAGCCCTTGGGTGCTATAGGGGGAAAAGGGAATGACCTGCCAGAGAAGCAGTTGTGTGATTTGGTAAAGATGGTAGCAGTTGAGAATATAGGTCTGCACTCAGATGAGAGATTTAGGCTGCAGACATTTCATTCTTCATCTGTTTACTCAGTCAACAGATAAGCCCAAGTCCCCACTGTGTGCCAGGTACTGTACACCAGGCACCAGGAGTAGAGTGGCAAAGAAACAGAACAAAGTTCCTATTCTTATGGCAGTTTTCATTCCAGTAAAAAGACTAAATAAATCCAACAAGTAAGTGTATAACACAGTAAAATGTCAGCTAAAGATGTGTTTTCAAGACAAATAAATTCATGTAAGGAGGCAGAGCACTGTGAGGTGGGGAGAGTTTCGACAAGGCAGTCCAGAGAAAAGCATGTTGTAAGAGGTGATATCGGAACACACACCTGGATGAAGTGCCAGAAGCAGCCACTGGAGAGTTGAAGGGAAGAGTGTGCAAGGAAGACCCATGAGGGCTGGCAGGGCTGTGACGTGGTGCTGGCAGCTGTGGGAAAAGGCCTGAAGAGGGGAAGGGGTATCAAGGCCTACCTCACCAGACCCCTACTGGTACCTGAAAATCTTAAATTTCTAAGTATATATTATCTTGTTTCCTTTAGAAAGCAACCCTAGCCCTTGAGGCAGCACTAATGCCTTCCTTCGCCATGACTTCCCAGCTCTTGACAAATCTCATAGCCTTTATCACTTTGCATCACTGCTATTTGTTACCTTGGTATAATTTTGAGTTTCTCCAAGGTAGGGATACTGTTCATCTTGGTGATTGAAATATCCAGCCCAGTTTTCTGGGAGCTTGGAGGGCCCACAAATGTGTGTTGACAGAACAATAATGACAAACAAACTTGATGGTATGTCTTTGAAAACTGCTATAAAACATCATCGTCTGACTACTTTATTTTTTTATTTTTATTTTTCCCCCTTCCCTTTATCATTTTTAAATTTTGATGCTTTAACCTGAAAATAAGGTCAATGTTGCACTGAGAAAATTTTTTCTTTTCAAATTTGGTTTACTTAAAAAACAGATACAGGGCCTCCCTGGTGGCGCAGTGGTTAAGCGCTGGGCTGTGGAGCTGTCGGCAGCGCGATGCAAGTTCCACGCCCAGCCAGGGAGAATCCCACATGGCGCGGCAGACCTCTCCTGCCTCACCCGCTGCTCCCCTCAGCAGTGTATTTCTGATCTGCCTGTTCTGCTCCCCACTCTGTCTCTGGTGAAGCCTCTCACCACTCCACACCTCTGGCCTGTACCCCAGCTGTATAAAAACAAACAAACAAACAAACAAACAAACAAACAAACAAACAAACAGATACATAGGAATAAGTTCAAGTGAAGTCATAAAACCACAGGCTGTTAAATAAAAACAAAACAGTCTCTTATCTCTATCACCTCCCCACTACCCACTCACTACTCCCCCAGAGGTAACCCTTGCAACTCTTTTTGTTGTAACTTTGGTGTTCTGCTCCATCTCTCTGAATAATAAGCCGCTTTAAGATATTTTTTTCAGTTTCAGACTTATTGATTTCCTACCATAGAAGACAAAGAATAAATTCTCACAGCAGCCTCCTCAGTGTCAATCAAACAGAAATACACATTTCTCATCTTTCTACCAACCAATACAGCAGTAGCATATCTTGGTTATATTAATATTTCACTTTCACTTTTTCATAACCATGTAAATATTACTCATAACAGAATTATATGGCATACTATGGCTTATTCCCATTTTTTTCTTTCTTGTACTTTTGTCTCCTTAGTTTTGGTTTTTGGTTATTGTTTGGTTTTCCAGTTTTTATGCCTACAATTATGAATTGAATTTCCAACTTTTTCCCACAACTCTTTCTATAAAACTCTTAATATATGAAGCATCAGGGATGTGTGTGTGTGTGTGTGTGTGTGTGTGTGTGTGTGTGTGTGTGTTTATTTTGACAACAGCACTAATAGAGGCTTTGATCAGCAGCCTGGACTGGTTGCTCTTTAGAGCCTGTGCCCACTTGCTATTCTAGGATTTTCCTTCACCAACATCCTGGGGAATACCATTCCTTTCTTAGCCGGGATGCCCATCATCCTCTTTTGATTTATATCTTTGTTTTGGTGTAACAACTCCTCAAGTAGCTCCGTAATATCTGTTAAGACTTCACTTCTCTAAATGTTTTTTAATTCCTCCCTGACATCTGGATGATAATATGGCTAGATAGTATTCAGTTCATAACCGCATTTGCTCAAATATATGAAGGAGGCCTCCCTGGTGGTGCAGGGGTTAAAGTCTCAGTGCCATCAAGCTATAGCCAGATACTGAAGCATGAGTTCGATTCCGGCCAGGGAGCTAAACAACATGGCACAGCAGACCTCTCCTGTCTCACCCACTGCTCCCCTCAGCAGTGTATTTCAGTAGATCTGCCTGTTCTGCTCCCTACTCTGTCCTGGTGAATCCTCTCACTTCCCCCTTCCTTGCCTCTGGCCTACACAACAGTTCTTGTATGCAGAAATAAACAAAAAATAAATAAATAAAAAATATGAAGGGATTATTCCATTGTCTTATAAATTCCAATGCTTCTATTAAGAACATGAAAGTCACTATTGTTCTTCAAAGATATTTTTTCCTTTTTTTCTTATTTAACGGGAATGTCTAAAATCTTAAGCTAATATTCTGAAATTTGACAATCATGTTGGAGGCTTTAAAAAAATCATTTTGTTTATATCTTAGAGGTCAAAGATATCACTTTCTTACTGATCAAAAGCTATTAGCATCCAATATTTTTTTAAATAAATGTATCAAGGTATAATACATGAACAATAAGCTGCATACAAAGCATACTCTTTTGTGAATTTTGACAGATGTACTGAAATAATCAGAGCACTCAAGAAAAGGAACTTTTCCATCACCATGAATTGTGTCTTGTCTCCTCTATCATCCATCCCTTCCTCTACCCAGGAAAGTGTTATATTAAATCTATATTATAAAGTGCTGCCATATTTAATCTATATTGACAACAGGTATAGATACTCTGACTTTCTTTAACATTTTTTTTTGACTAGGCATTTGCATTCCAATATAAATGTTTGAATTAACCTGTCAATTTGCACAAACACAAAATAAATCTGCTGGAATTTTGTGGAGATTAAGATGAATGTAGTCATTAATCTCAAAAAAAATGACATTCTAATGATACTGTTTTCCATCTCATTGATATAATGTGACAATTATTTATATCTTTAATTCTCAGTTTCATAGTTTTAAATGAATAATTTTACATGTTTTATTAAATTAACTGTGAATATTTCATGCTTTTGAATGACAATGGAAATGGAATTGTAATTTTTATTTCATTTTTCTTTTGTTTATCCTAATACATAGAAGTACTACTTAGTTTTTGTATATTGTCTTTGCATAATAGGCCGTGTTAAATTCACTCTTTAGTTCTAGGCACCTTTTCCTGTATTCCTTATGATTTTTTAGTACATACCCATACTGTATGCAAGTTAAATTTTGTATGCTTTTTATTTCCTTTTTCAGTCTCATTGTCCTGGCTAGGACCTCCAAAACAATGTTGATAGTAGTAATGAAACTGGACATTTTTGTATTGTTCTCAACTTTTAGGAGGAAAGGATTCAGTCTTTCACTATTAAATATGGTCCTATCTATTGGTCTTTCAGAAATGTAATTAAAGATGTTTCCTCTCTTTCTTTTGCCTGGTTTACTGAGAGTTGTTAATCATGAATGAATATTGATTTTTTTCCAAATATTTTTATTTCATCTTTTGCTTCACCTATTTACATGGGTATTCTTTATTTTATTAATATGGTAAACTATGTTAATTGATTTTTGCATTTATGGAATAAAACTCATTTGGTCATGACCTATATAATACATTTTATGTTACTGGATTAACTTACATATATAATTTGCACATATATGTTATATATAGTCTAGATTTGTTTGTAATATCTTTGCCTGTTTTAGTGACATAATAAAACTGTTCTTTATAATTGAGTTTAGGCCAAAGACATAACACACACAAAAAGAAAAGAAAATTACAGACAGATATCTCTGATGAACACAGATGCAAAGTTCTCAGCAAGAACTTAGCAAACTGAATTCAGTAATACATCATGAACAGGTGCGATTTATTCCAGGGCACAAGGATGGTGCACTATCTGAAAAATTAGTCAATGTAATTCACCACATCAAAAAAGGAAAAGATAAAAATCATACAATTATTTCAACAGATTCAGAGAAGGCATTTGATAAATTCAAATTCCATTTATGAAAGAAACCCTGAAAAAACTGGGGATAGAACATACCTCAATATAATAAAGGCTATTTACTACAACCCCACAATTAAACCACATCATATTCAAAGGTGAAAGACTGGAAGTTTTTCTTCTAACTTTAATCACTACTATTCAAAATAGTGTTGGACATCCTAGCTAGAGCAATTAGGCAAGAGAAAGCTATAAAAGGAATCCAAGTTGGGAAAGATGAAGTAAGATGATCACTATTAGAAGATGACATAATAATATATATAGAAGACTCTAACGACCATTAAAAAAGTAACTGATACAATAAATTAATAAAGTGGTAGGTTACAAAATCAATTAAAAATTAGTTGCATTTCTATATGCAAATAATAAGCTAGAAGAGAAAGACATCAAGAAAACGATCCTATTTACAATGGCATCATTGTAATCAAGAAATGTATAGAAGTAAACTTAACAAAGGTGGTAAAGGACCTATACAATGAACAAGGCAGTGTTAAAAAAATAGGAGACACACACAAAAAGGATATTCCCTGTTCATTGATTAGAAGAATTAGCATTAAAAATAGCCATTTTACCCAAAGCAATAAACAGATTCCGTGCAATCCCTATGAAGTCTTCAATGGCATTCATCAAGGAAACATTTAGAGCAAACATTACTAAAACTCACGTGGACCGCAAACTTGTCCAGCCACTATGTACACGATTTCCACTCCTAGGTACTATCCAAAGAATACAAAAACACTAATTTAAAAGGAAACCTGCATTCCCACATTCATTACACTATAACACTATTAGAACATTCATCACACTATTCAAACACTGTAATAGCCAAGCTATAGAAACAACCTAAGTGCCCCCAAACAGATGAGTGGATTAAGTAGATGTGGTATATATACACAACGGAACATTATTCAACAGTCAAAAATAACAAACTCATGCTATTTGTGAATCCATGACATGGATGAAGCTGGAAGGGCTTATGCTTAGTGAAAAAAGTCAGAAGGAGAAAGATAGGTAGACCATGGTGTCACTTATATACGGAATACAGAGAAACATAACAAGGGTTAGGAAAAACACAAAGCTTGCAAGCTGACCACAGATCTGAAGCATACAGCAGGATTCAGGGAGGGATCAAAAGAGGTGAAGCAAGAGCACAAGAGACCTTGGTGATGGATCACGAGTGCTATGTTGGTGGGAAAACGACCCGGACTACACCTGAGGAGAGACGTCAAATGCTGGACCCAAATTAACAATGGTGTAAGAAAAAAAAAGTACTGAAAACAAAACCCTCATGAAACAAAAACAAGACACAAATGAATGAGAAAGGACGTGCCCCACAGCCATCTCCAGGATGGAGTCATCCAAGCACGCCGTTCTTGCCCTGGCGCTGGTAGGAGCACCAGGGTGGAGGCCCAGTAACTGGCCAGGTTCTACCCCTACTCCGCCAACCCAAGCCACAGCACCAGGCAGCCCTTCCCCTCATGACGCCATCCGAAGGCGGGACTTCCGGCCGCCGAAGTTTAACAGTCCAGGCGGGAGCCGGAAGCCCAGCGCCGGAGCGGGCTGCGCCGTGGCCCCCGGTGTACCGCGGCTCAGAGGTGAGGTTCCGGAGGGCTCGGGGTCAGCGGCCAGCCGCTCGCCGCGTCCCGGCACGTTCCCCACCTCCGCCCGCCCTCCCGCCACCTCTAGGGACTGGCCGAAGGTCCCTGGGCTTCGCGCGCCCCGCCTGGACGCGCGAGACGGTTGTCGGGCGGGGGCGCGGCGGCGCGTTGGGCGCGGAAGTGCCCACGAGCCTCGGGTCGGGGTCGCGCACCTCGGCCTGCGACGCCTCCGACCCGGCCTGAGAGGTGGCTCCCGGGTAGGCCGGGTAGGGTAGTGGCAGCTCTGGGGGATGTGTTGTTCCGGGAAGTTTGCCGCTTCTTCACAAGTCCGTCACCCTTTTTGTAAACCTCTCAAACAACTCGTGTAGCAGGCCCTCAGATGCACTATCAGGTAAGCCCTGTTGGGCAGTTCTCCTGCAAGTAAAATGCATTTTTGGTAATTGTAAGCCGGAGAACTTTTATTTGTTTACGCTGAGTGTTGTGGTGTAACTGTTTCATGTAGCCGCTATCCCCAGATCTGTGGGCGGCCCCCATTTAATGCCCTGTGCCCTGACAGCTCGCTTCCTATGGGCCCCTGGAGAGGGTGTTGCTATGACTCTCAAATGTGCTCCGTACTCTGAAGGCAGGTAGGTGGGCAGGCGGTCTCCTTCCCCCTTCACTTTCAGAGAAGGAAGACATTTGGCCAAAGTCACTGTCGCTAAGCTCTGGGGCAGCTCATTTGAACCAACTTTTCCTGAACGTGGTTTAAGTCAGGTTCAGGCTATACCACACTATACCGCACCACTCAAGAGTAATGGTGTGAGATTATCTTAAAGACATCTTGCAGTTGTGTTCACTGCGTTTAGAGATCGCTTTTCCTGCACTTGATTGTTTGAGTAGATTAACAAAAGAGTACATGTTTAAGACACCAAATCCAAACACTGTCTACGTTTTCAACAGGTGGACTGTGAGGGCATTTGGTAACATTGTATTTATGTGATGAATGAAGCATAATGGATCGCATAAGTTAAACAAGTTTTAGCTTTTCTTATAAACACGTTAAAAGTTTTTTGGTCTCTTGAGAAGCAGAGTCCTTTATTATGTCATTAACTTGCCCTCTAAAATAGGGTATACTGGACATAAATGTGATGTGTTGTTGATGACTTGGGAACCAGTCTGTGACATCACTAATGTCTTGGTGCACCCCTCTGTGCACACCGGGAGGTGTGGAAGGGATATTTCTAGGCTCCCTCCCTTTTTCCTTTCTTCCATGTATTTTGAACATTTGTTTCTGACCCATTATGCATTACTAACTTATTTTTAAAGTGCCTCCTTAGAGGGTTTCCATAACTTTTCTTAGATGGCCTTGGTTTGTGACATCACTTTTTAGAATTTTATGTTTGAAATATGTACTGTGAATGAATAAAATAAACAAAGGCAATAACATAGACCAAGTATTGGTTTAGGGACTTAGTGATACCACTTTTGGCTGTATTTGCTAATTTTGGAGTTATTTGGAAAAACTTGGACAGGTCATATGAAGCATGCTGATGGAGTTGGATTTCATTGTAATTTCTGTGGAGAGCCATTGCAAGGGTCAACTAAGAGCTTAAGATCTGGTATATGTTTTAGAAAGATCTCTTCAGTTATTTTGTGCTGAGCACACTGGGACACAAGTGGAAAGTAGAGCCACTTGACTTAAATGTGAGGCTTCACTTCTTTTTTTTTTTTTTTTTTTTTTTTTTTGCCTGTCCTTCAGTATTTTAAAAATATCCTATCTTAACCTATTTGTAGGTGCAGTCATGCAGGAAAACCTCAGATTTGCCTCATCAGGAGATGACATTAAAATATGGGATGCTTCATCTATGACACTGGTGGATAAATTCAACCCACACACATCACCACATGGAATCAGCTCAATGTGTTGGAGCAGCAATAGTATCCTTTTTTTTTTTTTTTTTTAATAATCATCTTTTGGTTAGGTTAAGTGGCCAGTATCCATAAAAGTTTTGTATGTGAACTGTAATGAGAAATATATTTTGTATAGCTCTGAAAGGTAAAGTGAAACAGTTTAATCCACTGTGATGGCAGTGCACATGCATGTCCTCTGTTTTTATTAGAAATATTTCAGTTGCAGCCTATTACAGTGGACAGTACTGCTATTCTATATAATATAGTATATTTAATTTTTGAAAGCTTGTGGAGTGAGTTTTTGCATTTACATTCAGCTATTTGTGGATCAGTCTGCAAATTAAAGACAGAACTCAGAAACTGAAGCAGAGGGTTGGGAAGGAGATAAAAATTATCCAACATCCTTCCCTAGGTTACTGATGTGCTTACTCTGTAATTTTCTTCCTTTCTCTGTGATGGGAATAGTCTCATTTTGGAACAAATTGTCTAGATTGTATTTTCCTACGCTTTTTATGTTTTCTGATTTATGCCCTCCCTGTCTTATTAAGCTTGTAATCCTGGATAAAATAAACGAGGGAGTAAAACTAGAAAATCAGTTCACCTTAAACTAGTGATAGTGTGGGCCAGATTATTCTTTGTTATGGGGGCTGACCTGTGCGCGGTAGGGTATTTCAAAGTCTTCCTGACCTCTCTTTACTAGATGCCAGTAGCTCCCAGTTCTGGCAGCCAAAAATGTTCCCAGAATTTCTAAATGTCACCTGGGGCCAGAATCAGCACCACTTGAGCATCACTGTGTAAATAAAGTACTCTGTACAGCTTTTGTGTGAAAATGTTCTATGTGATTTTATGCTAGAAATTATTTTGTGGCATTCTACACTATTTCTTAATAAATTGAATTTTAACAAATGTGTCTGATCCTATCAATATCAAATTATTATATTCTACTTCCTGATGAAATTAAAAATATAAAAGCTTAATATGACTGATTCAGGAATAAAAAATTCTAAATTTTCATGCCCAACCTAATTTTGCAAATATATAACAAAAATAAATTTTCTTATTGAATTAAATTTCATCATTTATTTTACTAATCAAGGAATGATGAAGAGATAAATTCACTTAGCATAGATCTCAAGAACAGGGTTCTTGTCAGGGCAGTTGGTTTTTCTGTTTTTTGGGGGGGTCCTTTTAGTCCTTCACTTTTTGATGACTTCTAAAACTATAAAATAAAGGGATAAATAGGTTACCCTCTTGTTTTATATTCTTTTTTATAGTCTGAAAAGAGTAGTGGTAAACAGGGAGAAGTCAAGGAAAGGGAAATGGTTTCTCAGTGCTGCAGTATTTCGGTGGGAATGATTTTGTTTGAATAATGTACAGTAGTAAATTTACACTCTGTGCTCTGTTTACAAAATATCCAAATGTTATGCAAATCATACAAAAATAATGCAGTTAGCACTTTTTTGAAAGTGGCTGGTTAGTACTCTTGGTTAGAATAGAGTGCTGATAAGCATAGATTTATACTTCTGATAATTTGTTATGACTCAAAATCAAACTCTTTGTGGTTACTATGCTTATCTTATTTTTAAAAACATTGTTTTGTGTTCACTGTTCACTTATAATTTATGTAAATCAGGTATATTTACTTTTTAAAGTATTTAAATTTAGTAATTTAAAATTAAATTTTAAATAAGTTTAATCGAAAGGAAGTTAAAGCTCTTCCATAATACTAGTTGCTATTTAATCACATTTATTATTTATATTTGCTCTTTTTACTGTACTATTCAATCTCAATACATTTAAGATTAAAACAGTCTTTCACAAAGATTCCAGTTATGAATAATATCAGGCTTTATAGTTTTAGTGGAAAAATAGGAGACAAAGTATCAATATTTGCTTCCTAGCTTACATTGGTACCAAGCACTGTATTAATAATTATCTTGAAGAGTTTTTATAGATGAAATAGGCTGATTGATATTTGCTGATGTTGCTTTTATCATGCTCTCATTCTTGAAGGATAAAATTAGACCTTCTGGCTTACTCTTTGAAAATGGAGTAGTATTTCATGTGGGTTAAATAGCTTTCAAGTGCTAGCAAGGCCAGAGAGGACAGTCTTTCCCTGTGGTGGTAGAAGGGAGATTAGGTTTAGTAATTAGTAACCTGAGCCATTTTTGAAAGCTAATGTGTAAGCTATATTCACTTGCTTGTCTTCTTAGTTTAGTGTACTTACTTTTATTACCACAATTCTTGTATTGATTGTCTAGTGCTAGAGATACTCGTGAATTATTTGATGCTCCGTAACTCTTCATCTAGATAATTTTCTAGTGACAGCATCTTCCAGTGGTGACAAAATTGTTGTTTCAAGTTGCAAATGTAAACCTGTTCCACTTTTAGAACTTGGTGAAGAGGTAAGTGACTTATAAAAACCATAAAAATCTTTGTCCTATTTGGGTGGTAATTGCTTATTTACTGTGGGGCTCACAGTTAAATATAAAGGTGTTTCAAAACATTATTTTTAACCTAAAGTCAGAATAATGCAATAACACCTAAAGTTGAGATAGGCACTGAAACATCTTTAGATGAAATAATACTGGATCCTAGGGGGGCAATTGGGACTTAGATTTTGTCAACTAGACACTTACTTTCTCTGTTTCCCCTCTGGGAAGTTCCTTAATATTGCTGCCTTTTTAAAAAAAGAACCCTCTAAGTGTCTAGATTGTGTTGACCTTAAGAGCCCTAATGATGTAGCCCTACCCTCACTGACCTTGAATTCAGGCTGTCAGCTTCAGACCCCTAGCTGATGGTAACCTTCTGCTTTAGTTTCTGTCTACCCTATACTGAGGGACCTCCCTGAGTCTCCCCAAACTCTCAGGGATAGAATACCTTTGTCAAAATGAAACTTGGGCCCAGAGCATTTAAATAATGCTCTCACTGATTACACTGGTCAACAAATTTTTAGGAAAGTCCTATCACTGAAATAAAATCAGTCATTTCCTATCAATTTGTATGTGCTCAACATGAATATGACAGTCAAATTCTAATTTTGGCTCTAGTTTTTTTTTTTTGTAATCTGCAATAAATTGATGTTTACATCACGAAATGCATGCCAATCACTGGGCAACACATTTTTACAAAAGTCATATTACTGAAATAAAATGAGTCATTTCCTATCAATTTGTATGTGCTCAACATGAATAGGACAGTCAAGTTCTAATTTTGGCTCTAGTTTTTTTGTAATCTGCAATAAATGGATGTTTACATCACCAAATGCATGCCAATCACTGGGCAACAAATTTTTACAAAAGTCATGTTACTGAAATAAAATTAGTTATTTCCTATTTGCATTTGCTCAACACGAATATGACAGTCAAATTCTAATTTTGGCTCTAGTTTTTTTGTAATCTGTAATGAATTGATGTTTCCATCACGAAATGCATGCCAATAGTAATAGGCCTACGGTTAATACCTGTAAAAAATTGAGTCACAGACTGCTTCTTAGATTTCTTCTCTTGTCTCTTGGACAGCTGTTCAGGAGCATCTCTGGGGAGTGTCCAGCAGTAGTCAGCCAGCATTGCAGTGGACCATTTTCCCTGGCATCTTTGTTCCATTGATGCAATATCTTGATGAAAACGTTCACCATGTTTATCACTAACTATACTGCAGTTTTCAGGGAAGAGATCCAGATGGGAATGAAGGAAGTGGATCTTTAGAGACATATTGCAGCCAAGTTTCTGATACTGCATCAGAATGTCTTCTACTAGTTCCTTGTAGTTTTCTACCCTAACATTCCCAGGAAAGTTTGTAGACACTAGGCGAAAAGCATTCCATGCTTGTTTCACATCATCCTGCAACAAGTTGTTGAACCGATCATCTCAATGCAGACAGAATGTTTCGGTAGACTATTCTCGACTTCTTTTGCTTCATTATTCTGCCGGAAAGAGGAGGAACCAAGCAGAAATAACAGTCTTGTATGTGGTTGCTTGGCTTTCTCCACACCATGGGGACTGCAAACGGCATTAATGGTCTTTTGCCATTTCACCACTGTGAAAGCTGTGTTGCACATCTAGCACAGCATATATGCGGGGTCCAAGGCTTGTCTTGGTCACCAACCTTGCATCCGAAGTAAAGATGATAAGCCTTCTTCACTTGAGAAGTGATACTTTTCTTTTGGTTGGCAAGTGTCACTTCCCCACAGAGATAGCAGAAATTGTCCATGCTATTAACACACTTTTGAGGCATTACTATTCTGTATTGTGCCTAAATGGATAAAATAACAGTTCTATGGAACAGTAGCTTATACTGTCTCACACAAAATCTGAAATATTTTTAATGCTTAGCCTTTCCCATAGGGCTTTATATAGTGCACTGCTGACGTCAGCTTACTTCAGCAGCCGCCTGGCAGTAGTATTGCATTGCATCAGAAAATGATGCAGTCAGCTCTGTCATAATGCAGTGCAATATGACATCATTCTAGGCTGATTTAGGATGTTGTTGCAATCCTACTGGATACATTTACATGGTAAACATACAATGAATTATATGAAATATCTTCAAAACGAGAACTAATAAAAAATTTTCAGTGTTATATTCATGTTCAGCACACCAAGATACTACAGATTAGGGCCTTTTAAAGTCAGTTATGATCTCACTGTTGACCAGTGTTATTGTTATTTTTCTTTTATAAGTTAATCCTTCTGATTCAAGATGATGCTGGTATCCTCCTTGAAAGCTATTTTCTTTTTAAAATAAGGTCTAAATGAAAAAGTACCACTATTTTGTAGCTTGTTTTTTAAGTTTTAGAGTTTTCATAGCAGACCCTAAATCATTATGAATTGTCATAATTTTACACACCAGAATAGGTAATGTAACCCAATTAGAAAGCAAACAGCAGGGCAGTGGACTAAAAGCTCATCTAATTTAAAAAGGACTTAGGATTTTTATTAATTCTTTCCTAAAGGTATGTCATGGGATTGACCTGAAACATCAGTTCCCATTTACAGATGGAGACAGGGACAGAGAGATTCACCACTAAGGGTAGATAGGTATTGTTTGAGGCACTCTGCCTTTCAACTCAGGTAAGTAGAATTGAGGCAGAGAGCTTCCCTGGTTGATAAACAGTAAACTCTACTTTTAAGAGCAGGGAAAGCATCTTAGCTGTCTTTGGATTTTCAGAGCTTGTCAAAGGTGATCAACAAACATTTGCTTAATTAAAAATCAACATCAGAGCAATTTTTATTTCTACCTCTACCATACACACATTTGTGTGTGTGTGTGTGTGTGTGTGTGTGTATTGCTATTATATTTTTTTGCATTATGCCTTAGTTCCAGTCAGTTTGGGACCTTTATTTGTTAAAACTATAAAAATAAAAGATAGTGTTTACAAGTATAACACAATTCTAAGGATTTTGTGACTAGCTCACATATAGTTGCTATAGTTCTATAGCAAATCACATTAGAATGCAGGTGGATGGAGGTGAGGTCATTTAATTACAATTTGAATCTGCTTTCATTTATTTTCATTTGTTTATAGAAATATTCTGTGAACTTTGATACTTTAGCTTTTATTAGTAATTTCTTGTAACATTATAGAGTTGATAATGTTTGCTTCATAGTATCCAGTCCTATTACCCATGTGTCATTTGAGATACTAGACATTTCCTGTTTAGCAAAATAAATTTCTGTCCTACTCATGTTAACATTTTAAAAGAGGGACTGAAATTCATATTTCTTTGATTATATTTTACCACTTTAAAGCCAAAAGATTGGTATTAATAGGATTATAATGGATGTGATGGACTGTTACATAATCTAGAAATTGAGCAGATGTTATTTCTCGATTTTAAAAATTACACCTTTTGCTTGTGTCTTGGGGCACAGAAGTCCTATAATAACCACACAATTTTCATTAATTATTTAAGTTCACCAACTCCATTAATTATACATTAACATAAGATCTGTCGTCATGGTAAGCCATTAATAAAGGTAGGTTTTGTACGGAGTCCTTAAGAATAATTTGGTTTTGACAGTTAAAATCCTAATATATCAAACTTTTATGGATGCCATTTTAGTGTTTTAAAGATTATTTTAATAGTTTGTAGCAAACTCTCTTGATTTGTAGTGATAATTAAATTCTAAATCTGACTAGACTGTCTAGACTGCAGTCAGCTCCCTCCATGGGAGTTACAGCAGCTTCCCTGAACTTTGATGTAGTGTGCTCCTGATACTTTCATGTTTGTTAATAATTTTGGTCAGAATTTCCGGGCTGGATTGAACCTAGAGGGAATGAAGAGAGGGGCTATCTCCCCCTTTTTCAGAATCTGCTGCTGTTGAGCAGAGAATGTTTTTGAGATGCATTTACTCTGCAAGTAAAAATAGTAGACCTAGTTCTTATCTCTCTTTTCTTGAGTGAGCCTTAGAAAGGTGAGTTGACTTGACTAAACCTGCCTAGCTTGCCTTTTACCAAGGCACGAAACTGTCCCCTTTGGAATTCATTTCTCTGTTCATGTCCCTCATGTAGCTATATTGTGTATCCATAAGTTGAATAGCAATAAATACACACAGTTGTGTTCTACTGTGTAGCAGTTACTGATGCCACCACCTGATAGAGGACAAGCACAGTACTCATGAGAAAAACCTGAGAGTCTCTTTATTTTTAGCCATTTAGCCTACAAATACTTGAGTATAGATATGGTCTTTGCACTATTGAAACTGATATACTGGTAGGAGTCACAACAAATTAGTAAACAGAATACACAGATAGTGCTAAATTCTGTAGAAAACTAAAACAATATATTGAGATAGCAAGTTACATTAGGTAGCTAAGGGAGGTCTTGCTAAGAGGCAGCATTTAAGTTGGTACCATTGGCCAAGAGAAGCCATTCAGCCCAAGTTCAGGGAACTTTTCCGGCAAGGAGGATAGCTGTGTACAAGTTTTGAGGCAACCGGGTGTTTAAGGATTGATCGGAAAGGAGGTCATTGTGGCTGGAGAATTAATAACACTGGTCAACAAATCTTTTACAAAAGTCATGTTACTGAAATAAAATGAGTCATTTCCTATCAGTTTGTATGTGCTCAACACGAATATGACAGTCAAATTCTAATTTTGGCTCTAGTTTTTTTTGTAATCTGCAATAAATCGATGTTTCCATCATGAAATGCATGCCAATAGTAATAGGCCTACGGTTAATACCTGTAAAAAATCGAGTCACAGACTGCTTCTTAGATTTCTTCTCTTGTCTCTTGGACAGCTGTTCAGGAGCATCTCTGGGGAGTGTCCAGCAGTAGTCAGCCAGCATTGCAGTGGACCATTTTCCCTGGCATTTTTGTTCCATTGATGCAATATCTTGATGAAAATGTTCGCCATGTTCATCACTAACCATAGCACAGTTTTCAGGGAAGAAATCCAGATGGGAATGAAGGAAGTGGATCTTTAGAGACATATTACAGCCAAGTTTCTGATACTACATCAGAATGTCTTCTACTAGTTCCTTGTAGTTTTCTGCCCTAACATTCCCAGGAAAGTTTGTAGACACTGGGCGAAAAGCATTCCATGCTTGTTTCGCATCATCCTGCAGCAAGTTATTGAACCGGTCATCTTTGAAGAGCTCTCAAATCTGAGGACCCACAAAAACTCCCTCTTTAATCTTTGCTTTGCTGAGTCAAGGGAATTTTTCATGCAGGTATCGGAAAGCTGGCGAGGTCCGGTCCATGGCTTTCACGAAATTCATCAAACCTAGTTTGATATGAAGGGGTGGTACAGGATTCTGTGAGCCTCACCAGAGCTGGGTGCTGGTTATTCTCTCCAACTGCTGCATTTTGTCTGCAAGTCCATTCCTTCTGCAAGTAGTGGAATTCACTTGCTCTGCTATCCCACTCACATAAGAAACACATGTATATTGTATATCCCTGCTGCAGTCTCATTAAAAGGGCAGCTAGCTTCAAATCACCACAGACATGCCAGCTGCATTTGTTATACTCAATGGAATTCATTAGCTGCTTTAAGTTATTGTATGTCTCTTTCATGTGGACAGCATGCGCTGCTGAAATAGGTGGAAGACGGTTCCACTGTGTAAAAGCACAGCCTTAAGACTCAGTTTCGAAGAGTCTAGAAATAGTCTCCATACTTGTGGGTCATGAGTGATTTCTAAGGCATTCATGAGGCCCTCAATATCGGAACAGAATACCAGAGTACTTTTCCTTACTGAAGAAAGGCTCCAACTGCTGGTGGCACTTTCGATATAAAGTAATTGTGACATCATCTTCTAGAAGAGTCCATTGTTGGAGTCTTGATCCTAGCAATTCTGCCTTGTTCTTGGATAAGTCCAAATCACGAACCAGGTCATTTAGTTTTTCCTGTGTTAGTCTGTGAGGGGTTGATGATGTACTACAGTGAAAATCTGGATCACTGCACGCTGATGGAACAGGAGAAGAACAGGTCAGCTCACCCTTGTCCTCATCAGATGAATCGAGAATATTGTGCTGGAGGTTCTGGAATAGGAAGTCCCTCACCACGTGGAACTGGTCTCAATGCCGACGTAATGTTTGGGTAGACTATTCTCGACTTCTTTTGCTTCATTATTCCACTGGAAAGAGGAGGAACCAAGCAGAAATAACAGTCTTGTATGTGGTTGCTTGGCTCTCTCCACACCCTGGGGACTGCAAACGGCATTGATGGTCTTTTGCCATTTAACCACTGTGAAAGCTGTGTTGTACATGGAGCACAGCATATATGCAGGGCCCAAGGCTTGTCTTGGTCACCAACCTTGCATCTGAAGTAAAGATGATAAGCCTTCTTCACTTGAGAAGTGTTACTTTTCTTCTGGTTGGCAAATGTCACTTCCCCACAGTGATAGCAGAAATTTTCCATGCTATTAATGCACTTTCGAGGCATTACTGTTCTGTATTGTGCTTAAATGGATAAAATAATAACAGTTCTATGGAATAGTAGCTTAAACTGTCTCGCACAAAGTCTGAAATATTTTCAATGCTCATCCTTTCCCATAGAGCTTTATATAGTGCACTGCTGACGTCAGCTTACTTCAGCAGCCGCCTGGCAGTAATATTGCATTGCATCAGAAAATGATGCAATCAGCTCTGGATGATGTGTGCATGATGGTATTATGCAATGCGATGCAATAAGACATCATTCTAGGCTGATTTAGGATGATGTTGCAGTCTTGCTGGATACATTTACACGGTGAAACATAAAATGAATTATATGAAATATCTTCAAAACGAGAGCTAATAAAAAATTTTCAGTGTTATATTCATGTTCAGCACACCAAGAATACTACAGATTAGGACCTTTTAAAGTCAGTAACTATCTCAATGTTGACCAGTGTTAAGTGAAGAAGAAAATGGTTAGTGGTGAGGTAGGAAGGGACCAGGCAGAAAGGACTTTGAAGCCCAAGTTAATTAGCTTGAAATTTACTCTACGTGTGATTGAAAGCCACTGATGATTTTAAATGGGAGAAACAACATTTACTTTACATTTTTTAAAGGTCACCTTACTTCTGGAACCAGGATGTTCTGGAATAGAAGCAGGGCAACAAGTTAGGAGGCTGCTTTAGTGGTTCAGCAGGGTTTGCATTAGGTTGTTAGGTATGTTGACAGGTAAAGGGGGGGCCACATGGGATTGGGGTTTAGAAAATTTATTAATAGACTAAAGGGAAGAAGGGAGAAAGGGCTGAGGATAATTCTGGATTTTTATCTTGAGAAAATTGATAGTGTCTTTACAGACATTGGGGACAAGTGTAAGTGAGGTTTTGATGACTTCATGTTTGAGTGTGGGCTTCTTAAGGGGAGGTTTGCTACAAGACTTTGGGCAAGTATCTTTTTATAAAACTTTAACCATCCGTAATGAGTTCTAAATTAATTAGTACCCAAACTTTCCCCAATGAAGGGGCTAAGCTAGATTTCTTTCAAGTGTGTTTTTGAGATGTGAATTGATTTTAGCTTAAGATATTCTGCAGAAGTGCAAGAACAGATTTTACTTATATTAAGAGCAAGTAAATCCTGATGAGAGGCCAAGGCTGCTGGTGTTTCCTAATCTTCTTGTGTCACCTTCATTCCTTGCAAGAGAACAGAGATTTCCTTGAAGCCTTGTTGACCCCTTTGCAAACTATCAGATTCATGTGGAAGATAATGAGAGCTGACTCCTTAGTACAAGTATTAGCATGTGTATGGCATTTAATTGAGCAAGTATTTATCAAGTGCTTACTCATTATTGGATGAAACTTGAAAGTCAGCTGTCAGTAATATTAAAGTAACTTTTTTTTTCTTTAATAGCAAAAGCAGACATGCGTTAGTTTAAATTCCACGTCTATGTATTTGGTAAGCGGAGGCCTAAATAACACTGTTAATATTTGGGATTTAAAGGCAAAAAGACTTCATCGATCTCTAAAGGTAAGCAACTTCCAAAGAAAAGCGTCACAGAAATAAGTATTTCACAGTTTGCTTAGGATAGTTACCAAATTTTTCTCTTAATTTTGAGCTTTTATGATAAAATAAGGTGCTTTATAATTGAAGTGAGATTTATTGCTGAAAATAAAGATGCTGTTTAGCCAAAAACTTAAATGTCTTATTTTTTTCTTTTGTGTTTGTCACTAATGTGTATAACATTTTTCCTTTTCACTTCATTTTTTTGAAGTGTGGTTTTCTGTCTACAGAGAGTATTTCTTAAGCACTTTCAAAAAATAAGAATAATTTTGTTTTGACAATTCATTTTAGTAATTAGAATTGGGGATTTAGCTCTTTAGTTCTTTAGTATGTTTGGCTGCAGCTGTTTGTGTTATTTTTGTGTGTATGTATTTTCATCTTGGTAAAGGAATAGTTTTTAAAATAATTCACTATGATTAGTGGTTTTTAAATTTTAATTTCTATATTTATATTTCTTTCTTTATAATTTGAATTTATTATTTTAATTGTGATAACATTAGGATTCTCCCCATCAGGTGTCACCATTGCAGGGTACCCACCGAATCACCCGCAGTCTATACCGTAATCCTTTGTGCTTCCTTCTTTTCTCCTACTCCTCCCACCATCCCTCACAACCCTCTTTCTGCATGCTTCCGTTCTATATTCAGTTTTCAAACGTTTGCTTCTAAGGTTTTCTTTCTCTGGTTTTTAGTTTGGTTTCTCTATATTCCACATATGAGTGGCACTATCTGGTATTTATCTTTCTCCTTCCTATTTATTTAGCATTATCTTTTTCAACTCCATCCATATTGCTGCAAAGTGGCATGAGTTTATCTTTTTTGATTGCTGAGTAATATGAACACAAAAGCACTAGTTTGAAGGAAACCTGTACCCTGATGTTCATTGCAGCACTGTTTACAATAGCTAAGATATGGAAACAACCTTAATGTCCAAAAACAGATGAATGGATAAAGAAGATGTGGTACATATACACAATAGAATCATTGTTTTCTTATTTTTTAATAATTAGCTTTTTGCAATCTTTGAAAAATAAAAATACCTTCACATGAAAGCTTCTCATTATGATGAGTTTTTGGAATTCTGCTGTTCACTGTTGTGTCGTATTAGTATTTGGACGATTACCTCTATTGTTACTTTTAATTAATATGTCTTTTAAAATATTTTAATATGGAAACTTTAAAACATTCATACACACACAAAGACCTTCCTTTAACCCAAGACCCATATATTTATTATCTGGCTTTAACAGTGATCAACTCATGGCAAATACTGTTTGTGTCTTTGTCTTTATCTACTCTCCAGCCCTTATCCCCTCGTACTGTTTTTGAAGCCAGTACAGACATCATTATCATTTTATTTTATATTGTAATATCATTGAGTTAATTCTTACTGGAGAAATGGCATATAGAGGAGCCTTTTCTCTTAGCTGAGTTAAAATATGAACTTATAATTGTTTAAAATATTACCTTTGGAAGTTCACTATTTTAGATATTAGCTAAACTTTGACAAGTCTTCAGGAAAATTGAAAATGGCTGAGGAGAAGCAAAAAAAAAAGTTGTCATTCCAGACGTCAATCCTATTTGGGAAATTAAGGCATCGGAATCCAGTGAGAATAATGAATGAGAATAGTTAGCTTTTATTGAGTTCTGTGCCAGCAACTGTACTTGACTTGCTTTTTCTGTTTATCTCAGTAACTGCAGAACAGGTAGTATTATTCCTACATAGAGACTGAAATACTCAGACTCAGGATGTTAAAGAACTTTCCAATGTCAAGTAATTAGTGATGGCAAAGATGAGATGCAAACTCAGATATTATTCATTGTGCAATCTTTTACATTGTGAGATAGTTGGATTAAAGTTTAGAGGTATATGCCTACTGTGAATAGGGAGTACCTTACAAAATTGAGAAGAGCTTAAAAGTTGTGGCCAATCTTGTGGCCACATTTTGTCACACATTTTAGAAGCATCTGTTATCCCACCCCATCCCATCTGCATGGCAAAATTCTACTTTTTACCCATCCTCAACATTCCCAGTTATTCTTCAACTTTCCTAGTTATTCCAGATAGTTTTTTTTTCTCTTCACATTGTTCGAAACTCTGAGAATGCTTCATTTTTGCATTCACATCCTTATTAACAAGTATTTGATGAACTGTGATAGTGGGAAATCTAATCTTCGCCTTAGTCCCTTCTCTGCAGTCCTCTCCCTAGTAACAACACAATTTCTGGCACGTGGTAGACGCTTAGTAAATGTTTATTGGATGATTTATTTTCCGCAGTTGAAATAAGGAAGGCACCTGCCTCTTTACAAAGTCATTGAAATTGTATTGGACTCCAATGTCTTAGTTTCCCAAATGGGATCTATGCACTAAATGGCCACTATTGCTTTTTGCTTCTTCTCAGCCATTTTTTCCTGAGGATAGCAATTGTTTCTTTGATTTAGAAAAGGAATAAATTGCAAAGAAACCTCTAAACATGCTCAGGGACCATTTGAAAGTTATATATGGAATATTATAATTGTACTTACCTATTAGATACAAAGGGTAGTTTAATTATATTATTATGACATAAAATTGTCAAAAACTACTAACTCTGATCACATTTTGTGTTCCTGCTAGATAGCTCTAATTTGATGTTATAAAACAGTCCCTGTGAAGTCAGTTGTTTAAAACAAAACAGTTTCTTTCCCACAAAATAGATTCCCCTTTGGATTTGGGAAACAATCTAGTATAGCATGAGAAAAATAAGGCTTTAGAATTTGACTTGGAATTGAATACTGGCCCTACCTTTAGTAGTTATGTGAACTTGCACAGATTTCTTGGTCTTTCTAGTTAGTTTACCTATAAAGTGGGAAAAATGACTTTGCCTCTCAAGATAATATATGAAGTACCAGCATTAATAGATCCTAACAGATGGAAGCTTCTCTTGTCATCTCTCAAACATGCCTTGTTCATTCTGACTTTGGGGCTTGTTTTTTGCCCTCTTCCGTTTTGCAATAGTTGGTTTCTTTCCCTTACCCCAATTTATCTCTTATCCTTTCTTTGAGGTTGAACTCAAGCTCTATTAATTCCATAAAGCTTCCTCTTGTCAACTCAGTTCCAAGTGATGCCTCTTTCTCTTTGCCCTGACACTTTGCCTCTACCACTTATTTAGCATTCGTTCTGCCATTTTCACGTTAATTTAAATGTCCTGTCTTCTCAGTTGAACAGTAATACTCTCCAGGGCAGGGATGCTCGTAATAGTCAACTTGCAGTAAATGTTACTTGTCAGTGGAAGTGAATTTTTTAAGGTAAACATAATGCCATTTAGAAAATTACCTTTCCTTTCTGTCTCTTATTTCAGAGTACCTAATCATCACTATGGTTATGAAAAATAAATCCCTGTTCCCTGAGAAGAGTTGGTGTTGATCAGATAGTTCTTACTCTTTTGAGCAATTTTTTTTAGGTAATTTGAAAAATATGTTGATGCAAATATTGGGTTGACAAATAAGTAATATTTACAAAGCATGAAGTTTACAAAAACATGAAATATGCTGTTTTTAGCTTACGTGACCCCGTACTTAATTTATTTCTTTCAGGATCATAAAGATGAAGTAACATGTGTCACATATAATTGGAATGATTGCTACATTGCTTCTGGATCTCTCAGTGGTGAAATTATTTTGCACAGTGTAACCACTAATTTATCTAATACACCTTTTGGCCATGGTAGTAACCAGGTAAAGTATGGGTTTGTTCAAAATAAAGTTGATTAAATTTTGAATATTCTTACATAAAACGGTGAATGTCTTAAAATTAAGTATTTTAAGTTTGCAATACTTTGCTTGAAAAGCATAATTGCTAGTTTTTTTTCATGACAATGTTTAAAAGTGTTCAAATAAAAAGCCAATTTGTACTGGATTATGGCATTTATCCTATTGAATAGTCACATGTTCCTAAAGGATAACTATTAATAACAAAATATAAATCATTGTTAGTAAGTTGAGCTTGAGACATGAATATTAATCTTTCTATGATATAGTTACAGAAGTGTTGCATAGTTTATCAGTTATAAGACAGAAACTTATGTTCATAAATACTCTGCTGGAAATGGCATAATTGGGTGTGGGTAGGCACAGGGCAAATTGAATTTTAAGTATATGTTAAGTATGTATTTTAAGTCAATTCCAGGAGTATTTAGGGAAATTTCATGAATGAAAGTTAGCCAGTTATATAATTTTCTTTATAAATGATTAGTTTATTAAAAGTTATGGAAAGAATAAGTTTTTTTTTTTTTAAAGATTTATTTTTTATTTATACATACAAGCTGGGGTGCAGGCCAGAGGTGTGGGGCGGCGAGAGGGTTCACCAGAGACAGAGCGGGTAGCAGAGCAGACAGATCAGAAATACACTGCTGAGGGGAGCAGCGGGCAAGGCAGGAGAGATCTGCCGCGCCATGTGGGATTCTCCCCAGCCGGGCGTCGAACTCACGTCGCCGCTGCCGACAGCTCCACAGCGCAGCGCTTAACCACTGCGCCACCGGGGAGGCCATGGAAAGAATAAGTTTAGTTTCTTAAGCAAATCTAATTCTTGGCTAACTTTTTGTAAAATTCTCCATTGAAATGTCAAATGAGGTGCAACTTTTTAAATCCTTTTTACTGTAATCACTTTGAACATACTTATTAACATATAAAATATGGGAGCTCTTTATTTTTGAGAAACAGATTTTTAAGTTACTATTTGAATAGTATATACTTAGGAAACACTTTTTAATTTAATAGATACTAGAAATGTATGAAAAGTAGTATTTTCTCAAATTTCCCAAGTATTGGGGAAATTTTATATACATACAAATGATGTGGGTGATCAATGTAAAGCAATTTTATGGTGATTCAGAACAGTGAAAGAAAATGATGTAATTGGGAATAACATAGGGAAAATTGAAGGAAGGAGAATTAAAGCTGGATCTAAGGCTTAATAGATTTTTTGATTTGTTTTTACTACAATAATATGAACTGTTCTTTATGTCAGTTATTTGCTTCTAACTTGTGTTAAGGGGCTCTTCACATACCCATGGTTGTAGTTGGGACTGTCTTTTATTTCTTTGTCCTCAACCATTATCCAGCTATTTGCTTTACATGGAAAAGATGTTCAATAAATATGTGAATGGATGAATATATTTAGTGATAACAAAATTAAAAATTTTTTTTTTTATTTTTGCATAGAACTGGGACATAGGCCAGAGGTGCGGGGATGGGGAGAGGTGAGTCAGGGAGAGGATTTACCAGAGACAGTGAGGAATAGAACAGGCAGATTTACTAAAATATACTGCTAAGGGAAGCAGCTGGCAAGACAGGAGAGGTCTGCTGCTCCGTGTGGTTTACCTCGCTGGCCGGGGTGGAATTCAGGCTGTGGTGGTGATAGTGCTGAGACTTAACCCCTAAGGCACCAGGGAGGCCCTATAACAAAAATTTCAGTAGGTTAACATAGAAGTTTGAAAGAGGTATATTTTATATCATATAGACAAAAGCAAGAATAGGGACAGTGTGAGAGAAAATTAGAAAGGTAAGTATGAATATGGTTTCATGGGACTGTGAATGCTAGCACAAATATTGGGCTTTTATTTTAGAAGGCATTAGGGGAACTTATCAGAATTTTTATTAGTTAAATGTCAGAATCTTAAATTCCTTGAATTGAAAAAAGCTCCTTTAGAGGATATCTTACTCTCCGCATTTTATTGATAAGGAAAGAATAAATGATTTGCCATAGAAAATACATAATACGGTCCTAAAAGTAGGAATTTATATTTTGCGATTTGTATTTTGGTAACAGAAACATAAAGCCTAAGTCCATAGACATTGGAACTATTGTGAACATTAGAAAAATCTAATGTTCAAATGTCTTGCTTTTTAGGGAATAATTTCTTTTTTTTTTAACATTGGAAGCATGATGAGTTTAGATTTATAAATTCTGGACTGAGTTTACAGTAATATAAAAATTAGGTTATCTGTATTATATTTTAGTTTTTATTGTATTTTACTGGAAAGTTTTCTTATTAATACCAGACATGAAAGAATAATCCTGGAAACGTTCATGGCCTTTTTATGTCTAAAATAATTAAATTTTTAAAATGGAGATAACACATAAAGTGCATGTGTCTTAAGTGAACAGCTTGATGAATTTTTGTATATAAATATGCCTGTGTAACTACTACCAAAATCAAGATACAGAACATTCCTGGCACATCATTGGACTCCTCTTAACCTTTAGTTGTTACTTTATTTTTCTTAAAAGAGTTGTATGTTTGGTTTGTTTAGTCTTCACTTTGTTTACCTTGTTTTACTGAATGATAATTTCTGCTGTTTTAATAGTGTGTAGTGTCCCATCATATGAATGTGCTACACTTTATCCATTCTGTTGTCAATGGATATGAGTTACTTCTAGTTTTTAGCTATTGCAATAAAACTACTATAAATATTCTTACAAAAGTCTGTTTGAAAATATTCAACAGTGGAATTGCTTTGTTTTAGTGTAGGCATAATGTTTTATTTTATTAAAAATTGCCAGAGTTTTCAAAACTTCTAAAATGTCTTACACTCTTTTACACTTTTGCAGCAGTTTATGTGCAGTTCAGTTTCTTTGCAGTTTTGCTAATACCAAGTATTATCTATCTTATTTTAGCCACTTTGATGGTTCAATAATATCTGATTTTGGATTTAAATTGCATTTCACTATTTGAGTTGAACACATTTTCATACATCTTCTTTTGTGAAGTGACTGTTCAAGTCTGTTCCTCCTTTTTGTACTGGGTTATTTGTTTTTCTAATAGATTTAGTCTGTTATGTATTCTAGATTACATGTTTATGTATCTTCTTTAGCTTACAACTTGCTGTTTTACTCTTTTTTTAAAGATTTATTTATTTTTGCATACAAACTGGGGTGCAGGCTAGAGGTGTGGGGGGGGGTGAGAGGGTTCACCAGAGACAGAGTGGGGAGCAGAACAGGCAGATCGACCGAAATACACTGCTGAGGGGAGCAGTGGGCAAGGCAGGAGAGGTCTGCTGTGCTGTATGGGAATCTTACCAGCTGAGCATCGAACTCACGCCAGAGCTGCCGACATCTCCACAGCGTTGCGCTTAACCCTTTGCACCACCAGGGAGGCCCTCTGTTTTACTCTCTTAAAGATAGTGTTTGTGTTTTTTTGTGCTCGTTTTTATAAAGCTTTGTTATTTTACCTTTCCTATTTATGCTTCTTAAAATTAATGTTTGCGTATGATGTGATATAGTGTTCAGCTTTTCATAGAGGTATGTAATTACACCAGCATTCTCTTTCTAGCTCAGGAACAGTTGAATATGGGAGGATTTGAGAACGCAAAGGTTTTGGAAACTTTGCAGTATTTGCTTCTCACTTTGTGCCAGAGTCCAAAATTTTCTCATATTTTTTTCACATTAAATAAAATATCTTTAAAAGTTCTAGGTGGCAAGTTGCTGTCTTATTAATTTTCAAAGGATTTCAATGATTACTTTGCATAGCAAAGTTGAATTAAGTTTATCTTCTAATTAAGAAAAACAGTAATGCTCAGAGCTTATCTCTTCTGCAAGGTCAGATAAGCCAGAATCTGAAATGTTCATGTGTCTGCTGCTTCCTGCTAGGGCAGTTGACACCTCTGTAGGATCTTTTGGCACAGCTTTGCATTACAAGTCCTACATTTGGAGAGCTAGCTGTGTGAACTTGGGCCAATTACTTAACTCTTGAGTCTACTTTTCCTTTAGTCAAGTGAGTGATAATTTACTTTCAGTAGAGTTTGTGAGAGATAAGTGAACTTTATGTGAGCTTTTAATGATAATCATATTAATTCATTAAAACAACTTTTTGTGATTTCTTTCCCATACTGGTTTCAACATGATGAGGTCAAATGCATTTTCCTTGCAAAGCCTCATTAATTTACCAGGTAGTTGTAACTTGACCTCATATTTTGTGCTTTAAACCCACTTAGAATAAGGAGAGCATTGATGAAAGTAAGGAAATTTAACTGGAATTTGTTACTCTCCCTTTTGCTGCAACAAATGTTTGTACATATTTGTTAATACTGCTTTATTTTCTGCTCTACCATTAAAACGGTGCGTGGACTAGGAAATACTGGTTGATCTAAGTATGTAGTCTTAGTTTTCTTAGGAAAGTAAGTTTTAATGATTCTATATATTCTGTTTCCCTTTTAAAGTTAGCACTATAATTGAAATCTTTGGAGTGTTTTTTAAATCTGTTATTCCTAGAAGTGATTTCATTATAGCTTATTTTTCTGTTGTTACCAAAAACATAGTATTGCTATTTAAACATTCATTAAAAATATTTATCAAAATTCCTCAAAATTCATTTATATTGAATGAAGTATTAAATGAATAAATAATTCATTTATATTTATATTAAATATTAATTTCTTAAATTTAAATAATTGTAAAAATTTCAAATCTGTCAAATATTTGACATAATTGAATTAGTATAAACTGTTACTAGCCCAATTTCTATGTTGATCAGGTTTATTTTAGATAAAGTGTAGGTTATTGAGAAAAGTAGTGGTTAGGTTGCTACTTTAATTTAATCTGACAAATTAAAATCATCTGTTTTGTTTCTATTAATAGTCAAGAATTTGAAATCTTTTAAAATTATGAAATTGATTTCTTAGTAAAAGTGGCAGAACCAGGAAGTCTCATTGAATCTGCATTATACTGAATTTCATATTGGAAATGAGATTGCCTGAATATATTTAGAATCTTACTTTGAAATGTCTAAACTGAATTGAAGCTCTTAGTTTCATGTGTATCACAGTGTCTTTCTGCAGGAGAAAAAGAGCCCCCTCCTTATATGGAACTGCGGGGCTGACAAGACTTCTTAGACTATAATTGCATGTCACTATTTGGCAAGTTCAGTGACTTAGGCTCACAGATAGGTTAACCTGTGTTGCATTTCTCACATGGTTGCCATTTTCAAAGCAGTTAACAAGTGGATCTGTTTTATTGATTCCTTAGATTTAAAAATGGTTTGGAAAGTAGTAGGCTTTCTGTGAGATTTTAAATATGTTCTATTCGGTGTATGTTCAGTTCACTTTTCTTAAGTGAAATTTTTGATATTTTAAATACAGATTTTGTAAGCCTGTTTGGTACAGAGGTCTGGTAAATAATTATTCATGCATTTTTTAAAAACAGTTTTGTCAAAAATGAGTTTAATTCTAATTTGGTTAACTTGGTTGACTGAATTTTGGCACTCAAGTTTGACTGCAAAGTTTTATGTATAGAATAATGGTTTCCTTTATATTATATAGGTACATTGGTATTAAACTGTTTACATGATAATATGGTCTTGGATCTCTTGGGTATATTTCCTTAGTATTTGTTTATACTCATATATGTTATGTTCTTGAGAAGTTTTATAATTGACATGTTGCCATAATATAAATTCATAATCTATATCTTAATATATTACTTCTGAAAAGCTAGGTTTTTTTCCTTCTTTTTTTCGTTTCCAATTTTTTATAATGGGAAGTTTGAAGAATAGTTTCTTGCAGTGTTTCTGTATTTAGCTCTTTCTTCCTTCCTTAAAGTTATCATTCATTATGTTGGTCCAATCTTGTTTTCTATTTTTTTTCTCATTAGTGTTCTAGCCCAGATATTACTACTTTCTAACCATAATTTTTAATGACCACATAATATTTTATTGTTCATATACCACAATTTACCTAAACAGTTTTGTATTGTTTTAGTTATTTTCTAAATTTGTATAATTACAAGAAACACTGTATGTTAATATTGTTTCCATTAAGTATATGTTTTCTGCTTTTGACTTTTTTTCTTTTGAGGTTATAAGTTTTCTTTCAGTGTAACTCAATAAACAAACTTGTATTTTCTTTCCTTGAGAAGCTTAAGTATGTTAGAATATCATGTTTGGTCTCAGTGTCTGATAATAATTTAAATATTTTTTTCCTTGTTCATTTTCCCTGGATATTCAAAGAATATTTTTTTTTTAAAGTCTACTAATTTTGCTAGGCTATGTTAGTGTTATTCATTTTATATTGCTATTTATAGGTAGACAGTATGCTCATCTTTTCTTTTTTTAAGGACTTTTCTTGTATAACAGTTTTTAGGGCTTCTTCTTTTCCCTGTGTTTATTTTTTTTCTTTGTTGGATTATTGCTTATCTTCAGTGATTTATTACTGTCTCTGAAATCATTTTAAGTTTTTTCCTTACTTTCAATTTTTAAAAATTATTTCCTTTATACCTGTCTTTAAGGTATTATTTGTTGTACTTATTCACTCTTATATTCCTTCTAAATTAGCACTCATTTTTGAAGCATTAAAAATGTCCTCCAAGTTCTGATATCTTATTTCCAAGTGTTTTAATTCTGATTAATGTTGTTTTTAAATGTCTTTTGTCATTTTGTTTCTTTGGTAATCTGTTGAGAAGGTCTTCTTGTTCTCTGTTCTTATAATCACTTTGCATGGAGTTTATAACATCTAGATAGAGATGGAATTCGGGGTATCTTGTGTTTTTTTTTCCCTTTAATTTTTTTTTTAATTGAGGTAATGTTGGTTTACATTGTTTGTATTTTGAAAGTGTAGGATTCTCTCCCTCCACTCCCCTTTCAGGTGTAATTACTATAATGTTCCCACCACCACAGTACCCAGAGTCTACCACCATAATCCATTGTGCTCCCTCCCCATTTTGTTCTTGTCTCTCCCTCTCCCTCCTCCACTCTGTATGCCTCAGTTCTGTAGTAAGTTTTCAAGGATTAGTTTTTAAGTTTTTCTTTATCTGACTCTTTGTTTGGTTTCTTTATATTTCACACATAAGTGGCACAATGTGATATTTATCTGACTCCTGACTTATTTCACTAAGCATAATCCCTCCAGTTCATCCATGTTGCTGCAAGTGGCATGAGTTTATTATTTTTGACTGTTGAGTAATACTCTGTTGTGTGTGTATATACACCACATCTTCTTAATCCACTCATCTATTTTTGGGCAGTTAAGTTGTTTCCATAGCTTGGCTATTGTAAATAGTGTTGCAGTAAATGTTGGAGTGCAGGTTTCCTTTTGAATTAGTGTTTTTGAATTCTTGGGGTATGTACCTAGGAGTGGATTACTGGCTCACATGGTAGATCAATTTTTAATCTTTTGAGAAACCCCCATACTGTTTTCCCTAGGGGCTGGACCAGACTTCATTCTCACTAGCACACACCCTTGCAAGCACTTGTTGCTTCTGGTTGTTTTAATATGGGCCATACTCTCAGGTGTGAGGTGGTATCTCATGTAGTCTTGATTTGCATTTTCCTGACAATAAATGATAATGAACATTTTTTCATTTACCTGTTGGCCATCTATATATGTTCTTTGGACAAGTGCCTGTTTAGCTCTTCTGGCCATTTTTTTTTTGGCGGGGGGGGGTTTGGGGGAGGTTTCTTTTTGTAGCATTGCGTACATTCTTTGTAAATCTTCTATATCAATCTCTTTTCTGGTGTATGTGTGCAGATATTTTCTCCTATTTAGTGTGGTATCTTTTTGTGTTAGTTATGGCTTATTTGACTATGCAGAAGCTTTTTATATAGTTTAATATGGTTCCAGTGTATATTTTCCTCGTTGTTGGGGACAAATCTGCAAAGAAATCACTGAAGTTTATGTTGTGAAGTGTTTTGCCTATGTTTTCTTATATATGTATTTTGTGGTTTCAGGTCTTAACTCCAAGTCTTTTATCTGTTTTGAATTGATTTCTGTGTATGGTGTGAGATAATGATCTGGTTTTCTTCTTGTGCATGCTGCTGTCCATTTTCCTCAGCACCCTTTGTTGAAGAGACTTTCCTTGTTAGGAGTCTTTTCTAATGTCACCAAGTTCCCTTTTATTTTCAGGTAGTTAAAAAAAAAGGTGACTTGCTTTCTGAGGTTGACTCACTTTGTTCTATTCCCTTACTTGTGAACCTTTGCTTTTCCCAACTCATTGCCTCTATCCTATTCATCTTTGTTTCTATTCCTAGCATTGTCTCCTAGATGTCAGTTCCTGACATGTCAGAGAGGAGTCTTGGATGGTCCGTTTTGATAGTTCATTGAGGCTAAACTACTTTTCTGTAGTCTTCTTCCCCTAGTGCAGGGGATATTATTACTGTTTTCAGCTGATGTGTGAAAATGACCACAATGCTTTCCTGTAAATACCTTTTAGCTATTTTGAGCTTCTTCTGTATTCAGATCTGTCCCAGACTCCTTGTTATTTTCCTTTGCTTCCTTCTGCAAAGATACTAATATTGTGTTAATAGCAAATATATATTACTTTGAAAATATCTTAAAAGTAGAGTGAATTTTTAATGTCTGACATTTTAATATCTAAGAGGTGTAGTGGTTTCAAATCCTTTTGAAAGACTGAATTAAATAAAGCAAACAAACCCCCCTTGACTTTTTTGGCCTATGCCAGTTGTTTTTTTTTTTTTTTAAGATTTTTATTTATTTATGCATACAAGCTGGGGTACAGGCCAGAGGCGTGGGATGGTAAGAGGGTTCACCAAAGGCAGTGGGGAGCAGAACAGGCAGATGGACGGAAATACACTGCTGAGGAGTGCAGCGGGCGAGGCAGGAGAGGTCTGCCAGCCATGTGGGAATCTCCAGGGCGGGCATCGAACTCGCATTATGCTGCCAACAGCTCCACAGCTCAGTGCTTAACCATTGCGCCACCCAGGAGGCCCCCTAAGCCAGTTTTATCTGGAATTTATGGAAAGCTAATATATACCTGGTAGAACTGGAGTCATTGCTTGATTCAGGAATATAACTTAACTGCTTTAAGGCATGGCGCGTTCAGTTTCCCTCTTGTGAATTGTACTTAAAATCAATTTCAGTAATTATAATGCTGTCCCTTTTCAGAGAAAAATTGGGTCAAATACAAAATAATTAATTCCTATCATGTTAAATAATACCAGAACAGTTTTGCAAGAAAAAAAGTAGATCATATTCAGCTAGTTTTCATTTAGGACAACCTATTTAATCGAACCACATCTTTGTTTATTCTGGTCTAGCAGAAACTAGAAAGAGAGAATGTCTCCACAGCCCCCTGGGAAGGGTGTTTAGAGAAAGGCCATCTTTTCCCTCAGGCTGATATTTTCAAAGAATATGATCACAGTCCATACCCAATCTAGAGTGTTGCCAAACCTCCTTTGGTTTAATTTTAATTATGCTTCAATTGTTAGATTGTCAAGGCATTAGGTGCCCACATTCAAACAAATATATTCAAATATTTTAGTTATATATATAAAAAAACATGAAATATTATTGTTTGTTCTCTCCCAGTATTTCCTTATACTTGTTTGTGATTTTGCTGTGACTAGCACATTTATTGTGGATTTTCTAACACTGATATATTAACATAGTTAATCTCAAATTGTGTAGTTACTCTGAGAAAGAAGCAATTGAGGTAGCTCTCTTCCAGGATAAGAAAATCATGACAAATACTCAATATCGGTGTGTTTTGGGGTGATATTATAGTCCAGTAAATGATTTTATAGTTGTCACAATTGAAAACCATTGCTCTATATGCCAGAGATATTCTAAATGTCATGTGGCAGTGTGATTAACTATTGCTTATATAGTTTATATAAAATGTTTTTACAAATGCTTGCAATTACATAAAATGTACTTTTGTTTTTATAGTCTGTTCGCCACTTGAAGTACTCCTTGTTTAAGAAATCGCTACTGGGCAGTGTTACAGATAACGGAATAGTAACCCTCTGGGATGTGAATAGTCAGAACCCATACCATAACTTTGACAGTACACACAAAGCTCCAGCTTCAGGCATCTGTTTTTCTCCTGTCAATGAATTACTGTTTGTAACTATAGGCTTGGACAAAAGAATCATTCTCTATGACACTTCAAGCAAGAAGTAAGTGTGACATGATCATTTCTTAGTTTTGTAATAAATAGACACATTTTTTTTTTCTAGACCAGTGATTAATCTTTATGAGATCTAAAGTTTGGATACTTGATATCTAGTAAGATAAAATTTTCTTTTCCTTACCATGCAGAAAAAAATAGATGAGGCTTAGATATATATATATTTTTTAAAGATTTATTTATGCATACAAGCTGGGGTACAGGCCAGAGGTGTGGGGTGGCGAGAGGGCTCACCAGAGACAGAGTGGGGAGCAGAACAGGCAGATTGATGGAAATACACTGCAGCGGGGGAGCAGCGGGCAAGGCAAGAGAGGTCTGCCGCGCCATGTGGGAATCTCCCCAGCCAGGCATGGAACTCACATAGCCGCTGCCGACAGCTCCACAGTGCAGTGCTCAACTGCTGCGCCACCAGGGAGGCCCTTGGATATATTCTTTAGCATGATTTTAGATGGTGAATGTTGAGTCATTGCCCATTAATGATTTACATCTTTATTTTAGCATACATACTATTCTTTTTCAAAATACAACTTAATACCTATATTTTTAAAGCACTATAATTACTTTGCTTTATAGCCAATTCATTATCTAGAGCAGGTTTTCTCAATTATTAACATTTTGGACTGAATCATTCTTGGTTTTGGGGGATTGTCCTTGATATTGTAGGGTATTTAGCAACATACATGACCTCTCCCCACTAGAAGCTGGTATCACGTCTCCCACCCTCATCCTCACCACTGATCTAGAGGTAAAGGGCACATAATCTTTGAAGTGTCTGGGACCATTGTGCCTTCTTATAGTTCTGAATGTGCTTGCTAAGCTAAAATTTAAGAAAACTGCAATGCAAGTGTTACAGGTGTATTCAAGACACCTAATATTTAAAGGACGTGAAAGGAAATGGTAATGTTCCTATTAAGGAAGGGCCTACAACCAGTCCTTGTTAAAAGTTTACTGGCACTTGTTTCACACTTTTTTTTTTAATTCCTTTTTTGACTTTTTGAAAATAATTTACTGAGAGCCCTAAGAATCAATACACCTTGTCCTCTTTAATCCAAGCCACTCCACAAAGAACTCAGCATTAGCAGATCAGTTTCCATATTCCTATCTGAGGATCAAGCCACATGTATTGGTTAGCTCTTTGGTCAAGAGATGCACAACTAAGAACAAAGTAGCAGCTGCTCCTCTGTGAAAGGTCAGAGTCCTCTTGAGGCCTCAGCAGGTCAATAAATAGAAAGGGCATACTGAGAGCCTCCTGCACTCTGAGGCTGGAGCCCTTGTTTGTGGAGTAACACCCAGGAATTCTGTCACATTCACTGTCAAAGTCATAATTGCTAAAAGAAGTAGGTGCTGCTTTTAGAATATGTAGAATGTACCTATTAGAAATAAATGGTAAAATAGGATGGAGTTGTTCAGCTCCTGTACATGCTATTGCATTAGAAATGTCTCTAATTTTAATTTTTCTGCTTGAAACAAATGTTCAAAATGTGTGTGTAATATTTGCTAGATTTCAGTAACTTTAGTTTTGACAGAGTATTTTCTGTGTCAAAAAAAGTTCTACCCTTGTACATACATATCTGCATACACTTTGTTCTCCTTTCCAAGACTAGTGAAAACTTTAGTGGCTGAGACGCCTCTAACTGCAGTAGATTTCATGTCTGATGGAGCCACTTTGGCTATTGGATCGTCTCGTGGGAAAATATATCAATATGATTTAAGAATGTTGAAATCACCAGTTAAAACCATCAGTGCTCATAAGACATCTGTGCAATGTATAGCATTTCAGTACCCCACTTCTCTTCCTAAGGTAAGATATTTTCTTTCTTTTCAACATTTTTGATTTTACTAAATAAATCAAACTCAGTGTGGAAATTATATGTTGTCATTAAACATACCGTTTCCTTCATAATCATGTTTATATAAAAGAATTTTAAATGTAGTACAAAGCTATGTAATACTTAGTTTTAAAACTTTTGTTTATTCAATTCTTGTTTCTTTTCAAAAATATTTTAAAAGGTTTTTTTTTTTTTTGGTGGGTTCAGAGGGAAATTCATTTATACCAGCAAACTTAAGATTGTATGGGAAAATATATGTATTTTTTAATCTTGGAATCATAAAATATTAATATATAATATGGACCATTAGAAACCTGAGCTCTTAAATATTCCATTACATTTCAGTCAAGTTTAAATAAGGGCTGTTCAAATAAGCCCACAGCTGTGAATAAACGAACCATTAATGTGAGCACTACCGGTGGAGGAGTTCAGAATTCTGGAATTGTCAGAGAAGCAGCCATCACTTCCATTGCCACAGTTCTACCACAGTCCATGACAACAGTTGGGGGGAAAGGAACAGCTGCTGTTCAAGACAAAACAGGTAAATGTTGCTTATGTATAGTATTTGAAATCTCCCTCCCTACTCACCCCCCAGTATATGTAATTAGCATTTTCTTCAAAAACCTAGAAATCAAATTCACCTGCTACTTAGGTAAAATTCTTAGCAGATATTATTGAAGAAGTAAAAATTTTAAGCTATACATTTTTTTTAAAAAATTAATGAAAACCACTTATTCTGTTGAGCTAAACTTCTGTTATAAGAAATATTATCTTCTCCAACTCAGAAATTATTTATCCTTAATACCACTATAGAGTAGATGACTCACTATTGAGTGTTCAGATTAATCAGTAGAGAATATGAGACTTTGATGCTATCATTATGGTTTGATTTCTGTGTTAAAAAAAAAAGCTATTAATGACTCCTTCGATTTCACATTTCAGAATGGAATGTAGGTCGGGTGTTGAAAGGAATATATTAAGGGGCTAAATAGTGCTTGGCACTTATTAAGAAGTATATTAGTAGTTTGTTAAATAAAAATAAGTGAAAATGTTAGCAATTTTTAAATAGTTTCTATTATGCTGCTAATCATATTGATGAAATGGTTCTGGAATAATACTTCATTTAGACTTTGTGAGGATGTAATATAATGAGCTTCTCCTTACTTAATGCAGAAAATATTCTTTGTCCCTGGTAAAGATCATATTTCCTAAATTCCTGAAAAATCTTTTGTTTTTATTTAAAGAAATTATGCTATATTGTTAACTTGCAGCAGAATTTTTCAATCTGTGTAATAGACCAGTATGTTTTCTAAATGTTCTCATTAGAAATGGATGTATCCTTCTCTTTTTAAGTTTTCAGGACAAGTTCTTGACTTAGATAGAAATATTTGCTGGTTCCTTAGCAGTATGGGTTTACTATTTGCAATAGAAGCAAAACTTTAATTTGTTGGTCTTGGTAGTATGGAATAATGTTTTTAAAAAGTGTAGTCACAAAAGTTTTTCTCTATGTATCATGTTTACATATAAATCACTCCATATTATTGGTACTTAATTAAGAAGTGCTGAAATAATCACTGGTATTATCTACTTAAAAGAAATTCTTTTTTGAAATATAGCTTACAGTAATGTTTGCTAAGATGTTGAATTAACTATATTATGAAAATTGCCATTCTAAAAATTATTTAGCTCATTTATAATACTCAAAAATTAAATTAAATATTCTCTCACTATAAACTTTCTGAAGTCTTATTGTTATACAGTTTTTAATAAGGTGACTCATGTTTAACAATGACAGTGTAAATTAGGAAGTGGAAGACTTGGGTCTGCAGGGTTGCCAATTAATGGTAACTTTTGACCCATTAGCAAAGTTTCTTACAAAATGAATATTTTCTCAAAACACACAAACACACACACTCCCATTGCTGGTAACAAAGAGTCAGAAATTTTTATTTATTTTGAAATGATTATAAAGTGTCAATAATAGTGAGACAGAACTCCTGAGCTCTAGTATACCACTTAGCAGATTCACCATTTTATAAGTTTAGCCACATTTGCCTCTGTTTCCAGTACACATATAAACACATTTTTTATCCTCTGAAACAATGAAAGTATGTTAGACTTAAGTCTGTTACTTGCTACCAGGTACAAGGGTGATTTGGGCAGTTTTCTTAACTACTTTGATTCTCGTAGATTTTTCTTTTCCAAAGGTAATATTTGACTTTTTAGGTTATTGTATAAATCCAAGAAAAATAATCAAAAGTGCCACTCAGTAAATTATGATGTTACTAATATCTTTATCATCACTATCATCATTACTATTACCATCATTATTTTTAGCTTCTTGTAAAATAAATCTCAAGTTTGAAAAAAGTTCATGTTCCATCTGTTGAAGGCATCTTGCCTGACTTAGTTATTGAAAAGAACCTCTATAGACTTGTTGCTAGTTTTCATTTTCAATAAGAAATAGCCATTTTCAAATGATATCAAACTTCTGTTTTTTCGAGTTCCATAGCCTATAGTTACGTGTTCACACATGTTGAGGACCTGTGTCCATAAAGGAGAGGGAATTTCTTCTTTACCACAGTTTAACTTTTAGTATAAGCAGTCACCTATGATGGTGTTGTGCAAATGTTTGGTTATAACTTTATTTTTTTTTAATTTATGCATACAAGCTAGGGTACAGGCCAGAGGCGTGGGGTGGCGAGAGGGTTCACCAGCGATAGAGTGGGGAGCAGAACAGGTAGATTGATGAAAATACACTGCTGAGGGGAGCGGCAGTCGAGGCAGGAGATGTCTGCCGCGCCATGTGGGAATCTCCCCAGCCGGGCGTCGAACTAGCGTCGCTGCTCTGATATCTCCACCAGGGAGGCCCTGGTTATAACTTTCTATCAGGTGTTAGTAAAGTTTATTTCATTAGCCAAACTTGGACATTTTTGAATATTTAAGCTGTTCTTATCTGTGCATTTCAGTTTTCATTTGGGACCAAGATGACAAATAAAACACTTTAAAATTTAATACAGTAATATTCTACCAACCCAAATGCCAAACTTTCATTAAAGCTCTTGAATCTGTTGAACTCAACCCTTACCCTAAAATGAACGAGAAGCTGCCTTGCCTCCAGAGTTTGTGTCACAAAGATCCTGCCATAAAGCGAAGCATTATAACTGACACAGCAAATAGAGAACTGTGTGCCTCTTTATTTTTGCCTATTGTTTCTTATGAGTTTGGTATTCTGATGTCTTTCCTCTTAGTAAACCACTATTAGATTAGTGAAGTCATTGAGTTGCATAACTCTGAGGGAAATTTTAAGCCTCACGGTGAAGGAAAAGACAGAAAAGAGAACCCATTCACTGCAAGTTGGGGAATGAAACTAACATTTCTTGAATCCTGCTGTATTTGGTATCATACTATTTACCTTACAGACTTCTTTTATTATTTGTAGATGGTGATAAGAGTGAGATAAATATATATATATATCTCCTACATGTAATAAAAAAAAATACCAAAGTTATATAATAGAAATAATACCAAAAGTTAAATTGTATTCTGTGAAAGGGAATCATGGTATCTAAAATAAAGAATTTTAGAAAATTTCCATCAAAATGACTAAATTAAGATGGTGTTGTATGAATAAGTTATTTGCTTTTTAGGAATCCTGCATTCCATGAAAATGATGGCTAATGAGCTATTGTTATACTCTGCTTTCCTTTCTTGATGCTCACAGTTGTAGTATTACCAGCAGTGTGTTAATGCCTTAGTTCTCATAACCTAGCTTCTTGCGATACATGTATTTAGATATAATAATATTTATTTTTATACCTAATTGTTTTAAGGTTTGCCTCGAAATATAAACACAGATATTTTATCTAAGGAAACAGACAGTGGAAAAATTCAGGATTTCTCCAGCTTTGATGATACTAGAAAAAGTAGTTTAGGTGACATGTTCTCACCCATCAGAGATGGTAAGTCTGTTTAGATCAGACAATTATGTTCTCTTGCTGTTAGTCATTACATTTCTATTCTGGCTCAAAGTTGTGGGTAATAGCTTCAGTCTAAATCTGTTCCTGACAGCTAATTTTTTCAATCTCTGGAGTGGTATCTTTCCCTTTGCTCTGATATTTCAAATGTTATTCCAGAATATATGCTGATAATTTTCACATGGAAACTATGCAAACAGTTCTCAAGTTAGCATTTAATTGCAACAGAATTTTCTTAAAGTAAGTTTTGCCTCCATAGGCAATCTTTTACTTGTATTTCTTTCTAGATAAATCTTTAAATCATGACTATTTTGATAGCTAAAACATGTCTTCCTCACTTAAAAAAAATGTGTTTCTATGATTATAAGTAATTAGTATTTATGAAATGTTTTCATGGAGAACTATGATAGGTTATAGATTACCTCATCTTTTACACTGTGTGTGAAAGTACTGCACACCCAGTTACTGGTAGATGGTAATGATAGTACCTATCATTGTATATCAATATGTGTCAATAATGATATATATAACACTGTACCCAGTCGGGGAGCTTTGGCTTATGACAACTCCTGGAATAACTTTTAAATTATAGAATGTAGGAAGAGCCTTTTAGAAGTGTTGAATTTATAAGTGTAGTTCTCTTTCATGCTTTTTAAGAGAAATGAATAAAGGATAGAAATTCCTCTTTAATTGCTTTTTGATATTTTAAAAAATATGGTTAGAAATTGAGTCACATGTTCTTCACTTATTAGAGTTTAGTGTTTTTAATAAGAAATCTGGATACTAGATAAAATACTGGTCTTCATTGTCAAATGATTTATGTTTTAATCTCAAGATAAAACTAGGTAAAAGACTTAACTTATGCCTCAGTTTATGTTTTAAAAAAGAAAATTTCTGCTTTTTTCAAAACTAGTAACTTTTAATAGTTATATTAGTAGGTATATATATACATACAAGAGATGGATGACTGGATGGGTGAATAGGTGATTTTCCTACTAAAATGATAGTCATGTATGATAATTTATTATCCATTTGAAGTCCTGGTGAATTGTTTCATGACCTTTGCCTATTTCTCTATTAATCTGTTAAAACTGAGTTGATTCTTGGTTGTTAAATGGTAAAGGAATAGTATTACAGTACTGTAATATTCTTATACCTATTGTATAGTTGAAATACATATTAATAAAACCTTATATTATTTCTAACATTGTATTGCTTGCAAAATATTTTTACAATATTTCAGTTGATCCTCAAATCAACCTTGTGAGGTCAGGGTATTTTTCTCATTCTATAGGTATAGAAACTGAAATTTAATTGTAGTAAATGCTTGTCCAAAGTCATAAAGCTTTTAAGTGGTATAGGTAAAACTAGATACAGCTCTCAGGAGCCTATTCCATGTGCTTTTTCTAGTATACCTTTTTGCCTCATTAAGTGGCTGTATACCCTAGAATTATCTTATATTTGCTGCTATCCATGAAACTAGTACGAGTACTAACTTTAATTTCACCATATTTTTTTTCTTAAAATTCCTAGTTTCAGAACATTTTGGGGGGAATGAAAGGGAAGCCCAAGTTGCTATGACTTCTTTTTCAGTATTTTTTAAATTTGATTTTCTAATTTTATTCTAGATGTGGTAGTTAACAAGGGAGGTGATGAGTCCGTAGGCAAAGGAGATGGTAAGAACTATTGAATTACTTTTAAGAAATTGAAAGTGATATTGTATGATTTATAGCTATGTGAAAATTGAAAGTGATATTGTATAATTTATTGCTGTGTAACAGATTACCCCAACATTTTGAAGTTTAGAAGAACAAACACTTATTATCTCAAAACTGTGGGTTAAGATTCTGAGCATGGCTTATTAGCTGGGTGCCTTTGGCTTCAGATCTCTCTTGATGCTTTTTAATCAGGCATCAGTAGGACTGCATTCAACTTGATTGAAAAGGGTCTGTTTCCAACTCATTCATGTGGCTGTTGACCAAAGATAGATGTTCTTTGTCTTGTGGGCCTTCCCACAGGCCAGCTGACAATCTGGCTGCTGGCTTTCCTCAAAGCAGGTGGACAAGAGAGTGAAATAAGGCCCTCATGGAAGTCACAGTGATTTATATACTAGGTTTGGAAGTGACATCCCATTACTTCTGCTATATTTTCCTTGTTAGAAGCAAGTTACTGGGGTCAGCCCACATTCAATGAGAGGGCATTACCTGAGGACATGGATCCATGTTGGAGGACAGGGCCCACTGGGAGTCTTCTTAGAGTCTGCCTACCAAGATAATCCATAGTTAAATACCAAATTAACAATTTTTAGTTGGCAAAAACTAATACCAACTAGTACTCATTGTGTTTTGCAGCTTCTAAACTATTTTTATACACAATCTTTTAATTCTCACAAGTCAGGGAAATGGATATCATCACTCAGTTTATAGATCAGGAACCAGTCTTGGGTTTTTCTCCAACAATACATATCAAATAAGGGGTAGAAATGATAAATGAACCTGTCTTCTGAAGGTGAATCTCATGTCTTTCAACCATATTAACCTGTCCGTTGTGTTAAGTGCTTTCCTTAAATATCCAAGATTGGGCAACATCATGTGCAAATGAAGCTTTTTTCTTCTTTTGCAGCCCTTGACTTTCTGCCACAGTTGAACTCAATGTTTCCTCCAAGGAAAAATCCAGTAGCTTCAAGCACTTCAGTATTGCATTCTAGTCCTCTTAATGTCTTTATGGGATCTCCAGGGAAAGAAGAAAATGAAAATCATGATCTGACAGCTGAATCTAAGAAAATGTATTTGGGAAAACAGGAACCTAAAGACTCCTTCAAACAGGTATCTGTCTGAAAATGATACTGAACTATCTCTGTGTGTTTATCACTAGCAAACATAATGAAGCTCATCACTACAAGGCAGGCGGCTGCCAGTGAATGTGTCTTAATTATTGACAGAAGCTATGTATGCACTTACTAAGTAGAAAAGTATTCTTTAGTCTTAATATCACATGTTAAAAACTAGAGAATATTTTTGTCATTATATTTGGATATTTTGAAAATAACAGCAGTCATAAACTTACACTGTTGTTTTCTAAGATAAGGTGCTCGATTTAATGGTGTGTATGAAATTAATTTTCCCCTGAATTCTTTTAATATGTATGTCCCTTGCAACAGCAATGCAAATGGTCACAGCATTTACCCTAAGTCTTAAAGGAAATTGATGGTGCTAAGGGCTTAAAATGATCAATGTTAGGCAGAAAAGCCTAGTTGTACAGTTTATCTGTATTTCCATAGTTGTACTTTAGAATGATGTTGAAAATACACCACTCAAGAGGTACCAGAATGTCTTTTGATTTATTTTTTAAGTATTTCTACTAGTTACCACATGGATTTGAGGGGAAAGGTTTTTGCCCATGATTTCTGTCTTAAGTGCTATTCAACAGCAGATGCTTAATAAATAATCTTTTCCTAATTATGTTATTGAGATTGTTTTTGATTAGTAAACTTGATGTTTTTTGCCAGTAGTCGGGCATTTTTACCCTTCTACATCCCTTCCTCATCTTCCTTTCCCTGACCCTGTCTACTGAGAAAAAAGAAAAAGTAGATAAAAGTTAAATGAGTAAGATGAGTAAAACCAGAAGTCATATATTGTTTATTTTAAATGTGAAGTTTGCAAAGTTGATCTCCGGTGCTGAAACTGGAAATCTGAACACCTCTCCATCATCTACCCAAACAAGAAGTCCTGAGAAATTTGAAAAACCAGAGAAAGAAATTGAAACACCAGTAATATATGAACCTCCGGTCAATGGATCCTCAACTCCAAGTAAGTACATACAGTTTCCTGATTTGCTAAAGTATTAACTTGAAAACCACCACTGTTTAACTTGAAAAGAATAAACAGTGATTACACACTAAAAAAAAATAGTTCAAGAAGCTTAAAATTTATGTACATTTCTCTAGTATGACTATCTTATTGGAAGATGTTTAAATGTACACATGATTAAATTCAACCACTTTGATTTGAGACTCTTGGTATCAATTTCGTTTCCAGTCTATTATGTAAGTGTCTGGATCTAATATGGCACAGATAGAATTATAATGTCAAACCCTTTGAAAATGACTCATAACTATTTGAATTCGTCTTCCCCCCTTATTAAAGTTTTGTCTGCAGAGTTCATGCCATAGACCCAAAAACTTGATCATACATAAAAGAATATTAGGTTCTGCTGTAAGAGTTATCTATACAAAACAACTCTTTGTATAGAAACAACTTCTTCATATAGAAAGGTATATTTTACTTGAAGGTTGCTGTCGATATATTGCATTAGCTTAAACTCTAGGACTTGGCCTGTAGCATTGCTTTACTCCTCTATGCCTTCTGTTTGTTTTTAATAGTCTTGGTTTATCTAGTTTGTGGTGCAGCTTGTCACATTCAGCTTTTATAAATGGCAGTGGTTCAGAGATTCTTCAAGATTAATCCCTCTGTCATATGTTATTACATTAGATAGTTGGCAGTTTATATATACAGATAAATGAGTATTAGGAATAATGTCATAGAAAGTTTCTGAGATTGGTATTCCAGTGAATTTTTCTAAATGTCACAGGAACTGTGTTCTTTACTAGTATTTCAAGTTTTCTCATGCCAAATCTTATTTAGAAATGTTTGATGTCTCTTTGTCCAAGTTGACTATTAATATTTTTTCCATTTTTTTATTTTAGTTCCAAAGATAGCATCCTCTGTCACTGCTGGAGTTGCCAGTTCACTCTCAGAAAAAATAGCTGATACCATTGGAAATAATCTACCAAATGCACCATTGACATCCATTCAAATCCGTTTTATTCAGAATATGATACAGGAAACATTGGATGACTTTAGGTAGTAGCTGAGAAATTCCTTTTTCTTTCTAGACCTGAACTGGCTTTTTTGTTAGATGTAAAACTGGAACTGTAAGTAGGGTTGGTAGTTACTACTTTGCTGTTCTTGTCCATAAAAGCATAGAAATCTTGATGCGAATCACTAATTTTGATGGACTGAATCTTTTGAATATCAGCTAGGAAAGGGCACGTTTACCCGGAGTATTTATTAGATGACTTGGCAGGACAGTCTAGCAGTCAGGCTGCCATTGTAGATTTATTTTATTGTCAAATGTGGACAGATTCTGGTAACCTCAAGTTAGGACCCTTGCATACAGTATTTATAGATCTCCTACTAAGTGTACCACCTAGAATAATGTCAAAAAGGTATTTTTTTTAAGTAACTGAAGATTTTCAAGTAGAAGGCAGCAGAATGTAGTAATGAAAAATTATGTTTGCCAAATTTATCCTTTTCTTCTCATTCTTTGAATTTTGAATATTCTAGGAATGTGTTCAAGAGTACTGCTTACCTTTCCATATCATTTCAGTATACTTTGGGAGCTATTTTCAATTATTAGCCTTTTTTTGTTTGTTTGTTTATTTGACTTAGTTCTTCAACATTGTAGCTCAGATTTGGATTAAATTAGGAGCAAGAATGTTGAAGTTGTACAGTTTTTGTTGGTGCTTTTTAATGTTAAAAATGCCATAAATATATTTTTTAATGTTAATAAATCCAATTTTAAAGAAAAGTCTTCATTTTGACATTTAGAGTGACCCTAATATGTTGATTGTAAGGACATAAAAATGACGAAGACCTGATAATGTAATTGGGATAAGTACAAAGTATCCTGCTCTGATGTTTGTTTCTTTAATATGAATTAATTCATTTGTGATTGGCAAATAGGGCACTGATACCAATATGGTGGGGAAATTTTGTTGGTTCATGTATTAGCAACCAAATATTAGTACAAGAACTCAGCTAGAGGCAACAAACTACCTGTCAGTGTCCAGTATCCATCTCTTTGTGTTTCCCTTCTTCTAACTTGATTTGGCTGTGTGCTCTGTGTTAGGAAATACTTTTTTTGTGATTATTCCCCACTTTAGGGCATTTTGGCCTTACATATATATATAATAAATAAATAAATATATATTTATATATATGGAAACGGCACATATGACAAAGGAGATATTGCAGATTTGTGCATGAAAATATGGAGTGATCGATAAAATGTATTGTGACATTTGATTATTCTTACAAAAATGAACATGGATCCCTCGTCCATGCCATTAAAAAATCAGTTCTATATAGAGTAAAAGTTGAAATGAAAGGGCAAAATTTTGGACATTGTAAGAGAATTTGTAACTTCAGAATAGAGAAATAATGAAAATATAAAGAAATACACTACCTATAAAAATTGATTGGTAAATTTGATGGCATTATTAGGTTAGTAAATTTGCATATATTAAAAAGAACTATTATAATTCTAACAAGTATTTTCCTCCCTTAGAGAAGCATGCCATAGGGACATTGTGAATTTGCAAGTGGAGATGATTAAACAGTTTCATATGCAATTGGTATGTATGACAAGTTGTATTTTAAATGAGTATGGAGTTGTAGATCTACAAAGTCCAATAAAGGGTGATATATTTTTACTTACTTTTAGCTAGTCGCTAAGATAAACAGGTAGTTTTGGAAATGTAGTAAGTAAAACAGATTTTAACTAGTCATCCTTCTTTATAACCTGTAATGGTTAAGTCTGTCTTTCACAGTCTTTTTTGTATCCACTAAGTAAGCAAAAAGTTTGTAATGTGCAAATATAAACCTCCCAAATATATAAACTTCATCTGTGTTCTTTCATTTATATTAATAAAGTAGTAAGGGTGGTTAATTACAAGAAATATTCACTAGTTAAGTGACTAATCACTAGTTAAGTGATTATGAGAGAAATGATACCTGAAGATAGGTAAGACAACTTGCCAAATGTGAAATACCAATAACTTAGGAAGCATTTTCCCCCTTTTCTAGAATGAAATGCATTCTTTGCTGGAAAGATACTCAGTGAATGAAGGCTTAGTGGCTGAAATTGAAAGACTCCGAGAAGAAAATGAAAGACTGCGGGCCCACTTTTAAAGTTTCCGTGAATACCTTAATTTTTTGTAATTTGGGACATTTCTGGCAACACAGAACTACATGGAATCAGTATTGTTTTCGCCACCTCAGCGAAAAATTTTTTTCATGTTGAAAGGGTGATGGGATTTTACACCAACCACTACTTCATCTTTTCTATCAAAAATATTTATATTTTTATATTAAAAATTATACAAGATCATCTGCCTGATGGGAAAGTCAACAGGATCTTTATCTTCTGAAAGCTTTAGCTATACACTAAGTGCCCTTTTTCATAAGAAAATTGTGCAAAAAAATAGGTTACGTGTGTTTGTTAATCACTTTTTAAAACATGTATTTTGATTAACAGTTGCCTTCCCAATTTTTTTAAATGTTTGCGGATTAAAGAGTTTGATATACCTTCTATTTTTATGGACAAAGTAGTTTTTAAATGGCAATTGGTGTTTCTAAGCAATGGACTCATAAAACACAGGTTGGTTAGTAATTATTTTGTTAACTTGATAAGGTCAAATATGACTATTATTTATTACTTGTACATTTGATAAGACAAATTTTGGAATTTTGAATTGCACAGATTACATTTATATCTTTGCATTTATGTTATATTTCTGACAAATCTCTACTCTTAGTTAGCATATAGCCAGAGCTGTATATATGCTATTATCTCATGAATTAATAACATGCAGAATTATACTGTAACATTTCAATCAATTTGATTCAACTTATAATTGATGAAAATTTCACAGTAGATACTAAATATTACAGTATTATTGCTAATTTTTTCCTCCCAAATGAGTATGGATTATTTTGTTTTGTAGTTTGTATCATTGATTTCCTCTAGTTCTCTGTGTGCTCTGTGTAATATTTTTATATTATTTACCATAAAATTTAGAGAGGTTAAATGTCAAAAGAACTTGTTACCTGTTTGACAGTAGGTGGATGTGTACATCTCCCCATTGTGTTTTAGTGATGTGTGACTAGGAGGGTTCCTGGCTTGTTTACCTTCTTGTAGTCTCTTGTCCCAAAGATTTAAACTGTGTACTTTATATACAGCACTCCTGCCCAATTTTGACTTCTGAGATGAAAATATTTACTAAAACAAGAAATCTAGCTAGCTTACTAATAGTATGATTTTTCCAAAGCAATGGAAAGTTTTAAGGATATTTAATATGTGTAAATATACTAATAATTACTTCAAAAAATAAAAACAGAAACACTACTTTTTTCCAGTGTGGCTCCGAGAACACATTTTTATTGAAGCGTAAACGGGTGTTGATGTGATCTTTTTTTCTGACAGATTATGAAAGCATTATTATGACTTGTAACAAGTTTCCTTATATATCATTATCAAACAGGTTTAGAAGATAAAAGTGTGTTTTGCCTACATGCTATATTTAAATTCATTAATATTTTCTTACTGCTTTTTAAAAAATAAATGCACATAAAGTATATTAAAAGAAGCGGGATAAATAAAACAGCTTTTGCAATTTTATGTGTATAGATGAAACATTTTTGTCATGGAATTTAAATCTAAATAAGTACAAAAAATAAACTTTAATAGGGTAAAAATGGAAAACCTGGTACTGGACAAGATGGAGTAATAGGGATTAGATTTACTACAGCAAGGCACATCATTAAATTCTTTAAGCAGTGACAAAGGAAAACTCTTTAACTGAAGCCAAAAGACACAGGAACAGATTAATTATGTCAGAGAGAATGGAGCAACAACATCTTTTAAAGCAATGGGGAAAAACTTAAGTTAGAATTCTAAACCCAGCAAAAATATCTTTCAAAATGAAATAAAAAGTTTTTCAGATCTAGAAGGCAGAAACAATTTGTCACAGAGACACTTGTTGCTCAGGAAATGTGTAAAAAGATTGTTTCCTCAGAAGGAAAAAAGTACCAGATAGAAATCTGGATCTATGCAGAGTAATAAGTATTAAAAAATGGTAAATATGGGAGCAAATATATGACTTTAAAATTTTTTAATTTATCCTTAAAGTTTAAATGTTTAAAATAGAGCAAGATATTGTGTGATTAACTTGTAAAGTGAAATGTCTGGCAATACCAAGAATAAGAGGAGGGAAATGAAGGTATACTGCTCCAAGGTTCTTATACCAACAAGCGTTTTCATTACCTGAAGCTAGACTATAGCAAGTTAGGAGTGCACATAGTAAATTCTCAACCTGCAAAAGTATACTGACGAAATGCCAAATGGTTTAAAGTTATAACTAATAAACCAACAAAGATGATAAAATGTAGCAATAATAAATATCTAGTCCAAAATAAGGAAGGAAAAGAAAATGAGCAAAAAATAGATGGGGTAAATAGAAAATAAACTGTAAAATGATAGATTTAATCAATATCAATAATTAAGTGGAGATTATCAGATCATCTTTTATCCAACTATATACTAAATCTACTTTAAATATGAAGATAATGTAAGTCTTAAAATCAGATTTGTTGAGTTAAATGAAAACAATTGTTAAAATTTGTGGGACTTAGTTAATGTAGCACAAATACGGGAAACTAAATATTTCAGATTAGATATAATAAAATGTGCCTACCTCAAATACACAACACTGGGGGGTGCTCAGTTCTGTTGCAGTTCTGGATCCAAATTCAAGTTATGCTGTGATTCATCAGAAAGCAACCCATCTGATTCTGACCAACTTTTTAAAAACCTTCTTTGTTCCCCAAACCCTTAATCATCGCCCTAAATCCCATTCTCAAGGAGACTGGCTTGAGAACCTTACCAGGTGACCTCTAATAAACGTTTTTTTTTTCCCCTCAAAAGCAGATGGCAGCATGCCCACTTTTGGCAACAAATAGCCTAGCTCAGCTCCATGGATCCCAGATCACTGAGCAGAAATGCTCTCTGTTGTGTGCTACTTAGCTTTTTCTTTTTTCCAAGGATTATTATGCACCCCTCAGGGGTTACTGATAAACTCCTTGACTCATATTCCAACTACTGTGGTTTAGAGCTTCACATACCTTTTACTCAGATTTTTATAAGGACTTCCTCATTAAGCTTTTTTCCTCCATCCCTTATCTGTTATGTACATCTCTACTAGAATCTCTACCTCTACCTGATCCAAAGGCAAATCTCATTATCCATGAAAGGCCGTGGTCTTAGGAGTGGCGACCTGTTTCTTGAACATTTGTCTCCTTTTACTTCACACATCCTGCACCTGAAATTGTCATCTCGGGTTCTAGAGAATGTTGGGCCATCACTTTCATTTTTCTCTGGCATATGCTTGCAGATCCTTCAGGACATTTCTCACATGTCACTCCCTTTGTGGTATTTTTACCACGACCTAAAAGTAATCATGCTTTCCTCTGTGCTTTCCAAAATTAATTTCCTACCACCTATATAATTATGAAGAATTGGGGTGATTTGTTTCCATCTCTCTCCCTGCTGGGATATAGGCAGTTTCTGAATTCTCACAGTTGATCATGTTTAACATGATGCTTTGACCTCTGTAGAGGTTCAATATCATTGCTAACTTTACCAATTGCTGAATATTGAACCTCTGATGTGGAATACATGCAGAGATTGTTGTAAATTATTAATCCCCGAAATAGTGTTTGTGATATTTGCAATAAACTGGAAATTTGATTAACTATAGTCCTTCCTTCACGTATTTCAAATAATAGCATTTCTGGTTGTAGGATAAATTTATGAACAGGAAAATGACAATATTGGTGGAAGATAGTTGACATGCCCTTGATGTAGATATTGTGGGTTCTTTTCGAGTGAAATCTGACAACCAACTCACTTAAAATTAAAATGTCAAAAATCAATTATGCTTCATTTTGCATTCAGACAAATTGAACTTTTCAAAATTTATTTGAAGCACATTTTATGTCAAAAGACACCTACTCTATTATTTGAATACTACTGAAATAAGAAAACATTTTAACATTTTCTCATTTTTAAGATCATACACACTAAGTCTTTAGCTGCCAAAACGAGACTGAAGACTAGCTGGATGTCTAAATATTGGTGTAGTTATTGAACTCTTTAAATAATGCAGTTGACTTTGGCAAAGAACGAAGTTGTCTAAATTTGGTAGGAGGGAAATGCTGGGATGCAGGCGATAGGGCAGAGCCTGTACAAAGACAGCTGAGTTTAGGTTTCATCCAATGAATAGAGGAATATTTGTGTTACAGAATGAGGAGCACGACTTTCTCTGTCCCTACCCTTCTTAGTAGAAGGTATGCAGACTCTTAAATGTGGCCACCATCTTTATCTCTTGTTAGGTAAATACATCACATTTGATTTTGTAAGTTTGAAAGAGGAACAGCACATCCTCTGAGTGGGGAAGTGAGATGATTTTTTTTTTCTCCTCCCCCCGGAAGTGAGGTGATTTTGATAGATCTGTAAGATATACAAGATTTGGAAGGTTGACTGCCTGGGTTTCTCTCAGGATTAGAAGAGTGTTAGATAATACTCAGAGGTATTATCCCCTACTCTGGTCAACTCTTACAGAAGATTCCGTTCCAGCCTGTGCTTCAGTGGACATGTTTCAACTTACAGGATTCACTTTTTCTCCTTTGTTTTCATTTTTTTTTTCACCAATTCATCAAATAATAATGACCTCCTATGTGCTAAGCAGTGGGGATCATACTGGAGAGCACATTCATAGAGTAGAAAAGGCAGATATATGGATAAGTGTGGGGAGTAGTTATACACACAGGACATTATGGAGGCAACACGGCATCACTGCCACCTGAAGAAATAGAGAAGTATCAAAGAATGCTTCCTAGAGTTTATAGGAAATTGGGCCTCCCTGGTGGCGCGATGGGTTAAGTCTCAGCACTATGTAGCTATCTGCAGCCACTGCAGCACGAGTTCAATACCCAGCCAGGGAGCTTTCCACATGGCACAGCAGACCTCACCTGCCTCATCCGCTCCTCCCCTCAGCATTGTGCTTCATTAGATCTGTCTGTTCTGCTCCCCACTCTGGTGAATCCTCTCTCCACCCCACACCCCTGCCTATACCCCAGTTCTTGTATGCATAAATAAATCTTAAAAAATCATTTAGAGTTTATAGGAACTAAAACAGAAGGTGAAATGCCTGAGATCAGATTAAAGATGAGCAGAAATGTACCAGGTAAAGAGGGAGAAGGAAATGCCTCCCAGCCAGGAGACTGGAGATGCCACGTACAAGATTGCAAGAGTGAGGTATTGGGGGCAGGATGTGGGTTGCAGAGATGAGCCAGGTCAGAATGCCAAAAGCCTTTGGTGCATGGCAAGAAACTAGGATCTTCTTTTGAGGATAAAGAATTTTAATGAGGGATATGGCATGAACAAATTTAGGATGATGATTCTTATCACAGTAAAGAGAATGGTTTTGAGAAGAGTTAGAGCCAGGCAGTGATATTGTCTGTCTGTCCTGCCATAAGAAAATACCAAGACTTGTAACTTGGAAAACACAGAGTTTGTTTTCCCAGTTCCAAAGACTGGGAAGTCCAAGATCAGGGTGCTGGAGTATTTGGTGTCTGCCAAGAGTCCTCTTCCTTACTGATGACTGTTTTCTCACTATCCACATGTGGTGGAAGGGGACGCCCCCCCCCCCCCCCCGAGTCCTCTTACAAATGACACTGATCCCAATCATGAAGGCTAATCACCGCCAGTGGCCCCCACCTCCTATTACCATTACATTGAGGAGTGTGATTTCAGTGCATGAATTTTGGGAGAACAACAAAAGTTCTGACCATACAGATGTCATTTAGGGGACTCTTCAGTCATATAGGTAAAAAGCACTGAAGATCTGAAATTAAAATATTGGAGAACTGTTTAGAAGGTGATCTTGAGCAAAGGTGGTGGATTTTATTAAATGCCTCTAGAAGGCTCCTTTTCTGTTCATAATGATCTCAATAGCTCTCATTTTCAAAGTTTCAAACATTAAAGATACCAAAAAAAAAAATACAAGTTTCTGATATCATATCTTCCCCTTCAATATTTATTGATTTGAGTTGTGATTTATTTTTGAATACTAATGTACTAACCCATTCTACATGGTCAAGGAGGTTTACTTTTTTCATTTGCTGTTGCGTCTTTTCTCCTTGTATTTTACTTTAGAGTTTAAATTCAATCCAACTATTTTAGACCCTACATTATAAGCAATGTAGTTTCTAATTATCTTTGCGAGGTTTGTATAGGAAATATTTTAACTTCTTAACAAAATTATGTTGAATTAAATGATAGATGTTTCTGTGGCCCAGATTATTAGTTAAATAATGATGTTATAAAGTTATATTTTACACCATATATGTTTGTTAATGTTACTTCTGAGTTTATTTTATAATCAAGATGAACAGTTTTTATGCCTATTTTATATAACTTGGAGCATAATATTTTCATTTTTAAATTATTATAGAAGCTCTGAATACCTACTTTGCTTTTATTATATGTAAATTGACCGTATCAGTCACTGCAATGACTTATTTGCTACCGGGTCATCAATTCTCTATTATAAAATTATTCATATGGGAAGATACTGACTCAAATGGCAGACAAGGAATGCATTGCAGCAAGAGAGGTGGTGAACTGTTTTATGGGCTGTTATGTGTTGTGTAGAAAATGTGCTCTACCATTTGTTTCTTTATTGTTGTGTTTTGAACCTCAAAGCTGCTATGTTTCTGCATCTGTTTTTTCCCTTCATTTGAGAGAAACTGGTTCATTAAAAATGTCAAAGAACTGCTAAGAGTAAGAGTCTAACCAACAATAACAAAACAAACCAACAAAAGCGGGGGGGGGGGTGGATTTACATATCCTGTTGAACAGAAGAGCAAGTCAAATTGAAACATTCTATTGTCATTTCCCATTCTTGTGAGTTGGCTGGAAATGCATTTAAGTGTTGTTCTAACCAGTGTGTTTTGTCACTTGTCCCTTTCGACATTTATACCATTTTGGCAAAAATATAAAAAAAAAACACATGACAACAGCAACAACAACAAAATCTTCACTTCTTAGAGTCTATATGAGTTTTATATTTCTGCATAACAAATGACCACAAACTGAGCTGCTTCAAACAGCTCACATTTGTTACCCAGTTCGCCTGGCTCAGGCGTCTGGCAGGGACCCTCCGGTCCTCTTCTCAGGGTCTCGCGGGGTATTGACCAGGCTGCATTCTCACCTGGAGAAGGGTTCCTTTCTGTGGCTGCTCAGGTTGTTGGTAAGATTAATTTCCTTGTGGCTGCATGACAGGCCCCAGCATTTTGCTGGCTGTCACCTGCTGCTGCCTGCTGTTCCTGTTGATCTCGCCAGTGTGGCTGGTTACCGCACCAGCCCCACAAGTGGAGTTTCTTGCTTCAGAGAGCATTCAGTCTCTCATTTAAGGATTTCACTTGAGTAAGTCAGTCCCTTCTTCACCTCAACATGAATAATCCGTCTTTTAATTGGTCAAAGCTATCTAATTTAGGACCTTAATTACATGGGCAAAATTTCATCTGCATCATATTGTTTTGGTTCAAAGTAAGTCATCAGTTCTACCCACACCCAAGGGTACAAGGTTATCCAGGGTGTACACTAGGGAGTGAGATTTATTAGGGTTGCCCGGGAATCATTCCACCAGAGAGCTTTATTTTATAACACACGTGTAATATTACTGTTTTATTCAAAAGGTGTGTGTGTGTGTGTGTGTGTGTGTGTGTGTGTGAAAAGGACAGTTGCTAAAGATTGTGGATGTCAGTTGTGTCCAAAATATAGCAGCATAGTCTTTGGATACCTTTACCTTTCCTACCCTCTGTCCAGGCTATCTGTGTCAGACAAGTGGGACACTTGCCACTCTCAAATAAGTCATCCTCTTTCATTGTACAAAGCACTCACCATGCTTATCCCTGAAAACCCTTCCTTTACAATCTCATCTTTTAAGTCCTAGCTAACATTACACATTTTGTAGTAGAGCTTAGGTGACTTTCTCAGGAAGGGTTAGCTATTACTTTCTCTACTCCTGTGATTATTTTTAGAAATATTTTTCATATGAACTTTTATCTGGGGTTGTAGATATTTGTTTATAGGCCTGTTTCCTTGCTTTCTTTGTATCAGGAATCATGACTCACTCTTTTCTGAATCTCTGTTCTTGTATCTCCAGTACAGGGCCTGTCACGTAGTAAGTACTTTATAAATTAAACTTAAATGAATCTGTGAAAATGAAAATGTGCTAGAGTAATAAAATAATTATAGAAAAATAGAGTAAAAGGAAAACAACAGTCTAAACAGAATATAATGACAAATTTTACAGGGTTTTACACTGCCTTATAGTCACCATTAGAATTTTACTTTGCATTCATCACCAAGGAGTTGACCCGTTTTACCCATCTGCTGCCCCCTTTTCTTCTGGTAACCACTAACTTGGCCTTATAGTCTAAAAGTGTGATTTTGGTTTTTTCATTTCATGCTTTGTTTTGTTTCTTTAAGTGTCACATATGAGTGAAGTATTATGATGTTTGTCTTTCCGTGTCTGACTTATTTCACTAGCATAATACCCTCCAATTCCATCCATACTGTTGTAAATGTAGGATTTCAACCTTTCTTTTTTTAAAGATTTTATTTATTTATTTATTTATTTTTAAAGATTTATTTATACATAGAAGCTGGGGTACAGGCCAGAGGCGTGGGGCGGCGAGAGGGTTCACCAGAGACAGAGTGGGGAACAGAACAAGTAGATCAGAAATACACTGCTGAGGGCAAGGCAGGAGAGTTCTGTCGCTCCATGTGGGATTCTCCCCGGCTGGACATCGAACTCGCATCACCGCTGCCGACAGCTCCACAGCGCTGCGCTCAAACGCTGCGCCACCAGGGAGACCCCTAAAGATTTATTTATTTATGCACATAAGAACTGGGGTGTAGACCAGAGGTGTGGGGCGGTGAGAGGGTTCACCAGAGACAGAGTAGTGAGCAGAACAAGCAGATTGACTGAAATACACTGCTGAGGGGAGCAGCGGGCGAGGCAGGAGAAGTCTGCTGCGCCATGTGGGAAACTCCCTGGCTGGGGATCGAACTTGTGTTGCAGTGGCTGTGGATAGCTGCATAGTGCTGAGACTTAACCCCTTGCACCACCAGGGATGCCCAGGATTTCAACCTTTTAAAAAAAAAAAAATAGAGCAGAGTAGTATTCATTGTGCATATCTACCACATCTTTATCCACCGCCCTGTCAGCGGGCATTTGGGCTGTTTCCACCACTTGGCTCTTGTGACTAATGCTGTGATGAACATTGCGGTGCACGTATCTCTTGAATTAGTGTTTCTTTATTCTCCAAATACATACCCCAAAGTAGTACTTAGAGTTGATGACTTAGATTGTCCTTTTTGTCCTGAACTAATAGCTCAAAGCTCTCTGTCTGGAAAAGGTGTTGGTATTATTTTACTTTTCATAGAAAATTGTCCATAGGGGTTAAGAAAAAAAACTCTGAAATTAAAAAAAAAAAAAGAATATAAACCTTGGAGTCCAATGACCTTGGTTTGAATCCTTGCTTCTACCACTGACTTAGATAAGTTACTTAACCTCATTGTACCTCAGCTTGTGGTTGTCTTAATAACACCTATTACACCAGGTGGCTTTGCGGATCACATGAAGCAGTCAACGTGGAGTGTTTACCCTGGGCCTGACCCATGGTAAGTGCATTATAAATGTTAGTTGTTGTTGTTACTATTATTTTTATGATTACTATTATTTTCTGTAGGGTAACAATAACTGAAATTCCCCACAGTGAAGTAAGAATTTTTACAGCAGGGGTATTAACATTTGTTGTGCCTTTAACTAGTATTGCTTCTGCCCTGTGTACATTATTATGGATAATATCATTTGTCTTGTTGTCAGGTTAAAGTTTTAAAAAAATAAGCCATCATTTTTTCAAAAAGCATTTATTTTGACACAAGAGATTCCAGTTAGTATTATACACTTAGAAAGTGGAAATCTTTCTTGAACTGATGGAAAATGAATCCAATTTCAAATCCCAAACCAGACTCATGTTTGTGTTGCTATTCTCCCCCTAGAAGACAAGATCGGATGTCTTGGCAGTGCCTGAGAAATTTTAAAATCCATCTACAGCCCTGTGTTTACCACCCACCCCTGCCCATGGTCATGAATATCACAAATTCTTTAAATTTCCCAAACATGAGATAAATGTCAGACCATTCTATAAATTGACTTTATGAAGCATTTCTGAGCCGAGCCTTCTGACATTCACACCAATGTTTCCATAGTAACTAATGTGTTCAGAAGGGGAAAAGCAGGAGGAGATGAAAAACAAAGGAGACAATCCAAATAGAAATGATGCCTGAGTAGGGGAGAGCGAAGATTCTATAAACTTTGAACCGCTGCTTCTTGCCATGGACAGGCGCTCTTGCTCACGTGGGCGGCTCCCCAGCATCTGTCTGATTCGGGAAGGGTCCTCACTGGAACAGGTCCACGCTCAGCCAGGCAGCAGCCTTTGCACTGGGACAGTGACTCAATAAAGCCCATATGAACTAGCCCCTCCTCCTCTTGTCTTAATCATCCTTTTTTTCCCCCCTCTGTTTTGAGGACCCTTAGTTACCATAGTAACCATGAAATAATTTGTGCCTGTCACTGAAATGTCAAAAAAAAAATGCAATGTCAAGTCAATTTATAGAAAAGTTAGAGACAGGATAGGGGGCCTGGTACCAGCGAAGGCAGGTTGGCAAACACTGGCGTGAACACTGGCCAGAACACTACCGTGTGTAGGCCCTACTGTCAGATTTTGTTCAATGGCACCCACCAGTTGTAGTTAAAACCAGATTTTAATCAGTTGTTCTCTTGTGATGTCTAAAACATAGCACCTTTTTCTTACTAAAGTTCAGCAAACCTACTTCTATGAAAATGCATTAAATCCCCAACTTGTAAACTAGATCAGGTCAATGGCTAGAGGGGAAGTCTTGTTTTGGAGAAATAGATTCACATGAGCTTGACGTCTGTAGTAAGCAAATTAATGGCCCCTTAAAATCTCCACGTTCTCGTCTCCCAGACCTGCGGTGGTGTTACCTTACATAGCAAAAAGGACTTTGCAGATGTGGTTAAGGATCTTGGGCTACCAAAAGTATCCTGAATTATCCAGATGGACCCGATATAATTGCAAGGATCCTGGTGAGGAGGAGGCAGGAATGTCCAAGTCAAAAAAGCAGATGTGATGAGGAAGTAGAGGGCAGGTTTCATCTCCACTGCAATGCAGGCAGCCCTTGGATGCGGGAAAAGGCAAAGAAAGGAACTTTTCCCTAGAGCCTGTATAAGAAATGCACCTGGATTTAGTCCAGCAAAACCAGTTTCAGACTTCTGACCTGCAGAACTGTAAGGGAGTAAGAACTCGTTGTTTTAAGCCACCGAGTTTGTGGTGATGTGTTAGAGCAGCTGGAGGGAAATGATAAAGTGTGATCCACCATCTGTGGTCCCACTAATTCCTTCAAGGCAATCGGATTCATTATTTACTCTCTCCTGACTCTTGACTGAGCATTTTGTCATTAATCGAGGGACCCAGGTGAGGTACCTCTGTGTGACACCGCGGGGTCCTTAGATCCAGACACAAGAGGGCCCTGGTCATAACAAGACCAGCGTTGACGTGATGACATAGACCTTTGAAGATTAGGCCTGAATGCCTGGAGAGGCCAAGGTTTTGCAAGTGCTGGGTGGAAAGTCTTGAGAAAGAGAAATCATCTGCTCACAATCTCTCTCCCCAGGAAAGTGCAAATGTTTGCTTGGTACGTGGCCCTATCTTCCCAACCAGACTGCACAGTCTCAAGGTTACAGATCATCCTCGGGGTGCCTGAAAACGCCACATTTTCCAGCACCATTCTGGGTATCTGGTAGATGCTATGAGAAACAGCAACCCCTTCTCCGAGCTGCTTCTTAGGGAGGTTTTCTTTTTCTTCAATTATTTTACTCTTAACGTACAGGTTGTTAAGCACTTGATTATGTTATTTTATCCAATGCTTATAACAACCCTGAGGGAAATCATAGATCCCGAAATAAAGATGCAGCAACTAGAAAGAGCTACAAGGTGAGGAAGTGGCAGAGCTGGGCTCTGATCGCAGGGATGTCTCCTTTCCCCCTTCGCTTTCAACTGCTGTCCTGCTGCCAGTTGGAGGCGCCTTGGGGTGCTTGTCAGGGGCCTTTCTTTCCTTTGTCTTCTGAGCACCAGTGTGGTTCTCACTGCCAGTCACTCAGAGGGATAGAGGAAGGGTGTGAGGAGGTTGGAGAGGACTGAGGGCTTGAGGCCAGACAGAAGGAGGGGTCTCTTGGGTGCTAGGCATACCCCTGCCCTTTACACATTAATATTTTAGGTAAGAATCTGATGTCCATAAATTAGCACATTCCTATAGCTTTGTATTTTCTTGGTTGTTTTCCTCATTTTCTTTTGTGGTAGGCAGAATTCTCAGATAACTCGTGAGATTCCCACCCCTTTGCTGTGCATGTTCTGTTGCAATGGACTGAATGTTTGTTTCCCCTAAATTCACATTCAGCGCCCGGATCCTCAGTCCTCAGTGTGACAGCATTAGGAGGAATGGCTTTGGGGTAGGGGCGGGGGTATTTAGGTCTTGAGGCTGGAGCCCTCATGATGGGCTTGGTGTTCTTGTAAAAAGAGTGACTAGAGAGATGATTTTGCTCAGCCATGTGAGATCACAGCCAGGAAGCAACCGTCTACAAACCAGGAAAGGGGCTCTGACCAGGAGCTGAGCCAGCCAGTACCTGACCTTGAACACCCAGACTCCAAACCCTGAGAAGCAAGTTTTTGTTGTTTTTGTTAAGTCATCCAGTCTATGGTTTTTTTTTTTTTTTTTATAGCAGTCCAAACTCAGATACCCATAATCCTCTCCCATGACTATGATAGGATGTTACTCCCATTATTAGTCTTCTAATCAGTGGACTTTGAGTTAATCAAAAAGGAGATGATCTGTGTGGGTCTAATCTGATCAGCTCTTGAAAGGGAGACTGACAAGATGACAGGGTTTCTGGAAGGAGCCATGCGGCAAAACCAGATTGACCGCTGGGTGCTGACAGTGGTCCTTGGCCAGTAGCTAGCAAGGCTTTGGGGACCTCAGTCTTGTAAGCACAAGGACGAGAACCCTGACAATAATGTGGGCATTATTATTGTCAGAACTTGGGAGTGGATATTTCCCTCATGGAGGCTTCAGGTGTGGGTGCAGGCAGCCAACACTTTAGTCTACCTGTGTGACACTGAGAAGAGAACCAAGCACCCAGATGCTCAACACATGGAAACTGTGAGATGAGAAGTGCATGTTGCTTTAAGCCTCTAAGTTTGTGGTGGTTTGTTACATAGCAATGGAAGATTAACACATCTTCCTGAAATTCATATAAAGGAAAAAACCAGTCTCATTGGACTTGGTAGGAAACAAACAGACCCTACCCTTGTAAAGATGCTGTTTTAAAAATTAAAAAAACCCCAAGAGGTGAGGAGAGCTTTCCTCTTTATCCAAGATTTGTTTGATACAGATGTTATTCTGTTGGCTTGCAAACTGGCCCCTGTATATGGAGAGCAGGGAGAACTGAGGAATGAGGCCAGTCACTCCAGATTAGTAGGTGGCAGTTTTAACAAGTGGGACTTACTTAGGAGTCCTGTCTTGAGATCTGTACCCACCTGCCAGGTTCTTAAGTTTATTAGCGGCCTTAACTGGCTTAATCACTCTCATACATACTTCACATGGTTCAACAACATACTGCTATCTCACGGTTGTGTCTTTGGGGCTTCTAGTGTGGGAGGGCAATTGAAATGCCCTCGGGGAAGGGAGTGAGGAGCCTTTAGTTGTCCAGGTCCAACTGGAAGTTCAACTGTGGTCACATCTTGTTGACATCCTCCAAGAGTCCTTCACTGATATAAGTTACCATCACTGATCAGTTCCTTCCAGGGGGGAACTGTAAGGAAAAAGTTTTTTTTGGGGGGATTCCTGAAGCCTCTTGGAACTCCTAAATATTATCACAAAATGGATAGAGACTAGCTAACTCCCAAAGTGCCATCAGGAGCTTTTAATGAGGAGCATCTGGGCTGGAGGGAGATCCCCTAGCAGGTGGAGTTGTTTTTTTTTTTTTGGTGGACTTTTCTCTTGGTCAGTTCTTCAAAGATGCAAGATTTTTCCCAGAAAGAAATTTAGTCTGGAGGTTCCATGACAGCACCAGAGGCATTTCCCTCAGGAGAGGTAGGGTTGCTTTCCTTCTGGAACTTCCACCTCCTCCAGGGATTCAGGACATGGCTCATTCAATAGTTCATCAAATTCCCATTGAGCTATTAATATAAAACTATAAAAATATATGCTTTGTGCAGGGAGTGGGGGTGAGGGGGGACCCAGGAATGCACCAAGACACTGTCCTGGAGGAGAATGAGGTGGACAGAGGCACCTGAGAATAAGCACCACTGTCTGAAGGCTGGTACCCACGAGGAGCGGGCTGAGAGGTCTGCTTGTGTGATCTTACTCATGCCCAAGTCACTGCTATTCAAATACGCGCCCCAAGGAGGCATAGATTGGGTCCAGTTCGATTGTCAGGTTATCCCCAGTGCCTCTACAGTATTTGACACATGGCAGGCACCTGAAGGCACAATTTTTAAAACTTTACTGTCCACGGTATTTGTTAATTTGTTAACTATTTATCAAGAGAAACGATTCCTTAGCCCAAATATTCGTGCTTCATAGTTCAGAAACACAGGTCAGGGACAAACTTCCATGGAAATCATCCCCAAGAAATTGTTGACACTGCAAAATAACTAAGCACTTTGAAAGATGCCAACCATCCTCATATCTTCAAAATATTTCACGGACTCATACTTTCTGTAGAAACCTGCATATACCTTCTTTCCTGTCTCAGGGAACTTAAAGCTGCAACCTTCCCCTGCCCCCCACCCTCCTTTGTCTCCCCTTCTCCTCCCACTGGCATACAATGAAAACTACATCAACACAAATTCCCAGAAATTTGGCCAGGAGGCTACACATCTCTTTTTCAAAGCATGGACGCCAGGTAGTTCCTCTCTTTGGTGGCGCAACACTAACGCCCTTCCAGACTGAAGGAGAAAGAAGTCAAGGCACATTTGTTACGTGTGAGTGAATGAATGAATGGCCCTAAGTGACTACTATGGCTTAGGCATCAGTGTTACCACCATTTTCTTAGATGAGGAACCCATGGCCGGAGAGCTTAAGAAACCCATGCCCCATGTCTAGTGGTCAGATTCCCTTCCCTGCTAGGTCACACTGCAGGTTCCCTGTACTTCCATGGCCGGACCAGACCAGCTGAGCGCAGTCTGCAGGCAGGAGGTCCCCAGGAGCCATGTAGAGCTCGGGCCCGCGAGACCCGCCCCAGGCGCCCCCTGTCGGTGCTTCGGGGCCGAGGCAGCCGCGCGAGCGCAAGCGCAAGCGCAAGTGCGCGCCGGGGAGGGAGGAGCCTGCAGACTTCGGCGCTCTGCCGGGGACCGACACCTCAGGGGCCTTAGGTGCTCGCTTCACGTTTGGGGTGCTGAGTGCGTACCCTCAGTGGCACCTGGATATCACCTGTGAGTTTCAGAGGTATCGTTTTAGGCCTCTTTAAGGAATTGGGGCCAGGGGCGGGGGTTCACTTTGGGGAGAAGAGGCAAGGCCAAGCGGTGAACTTGAGTTAAGAATTGCCCCCTTGGTTTGTAACCTGAGGTCTTGGGAAGGTGGCAAGGGTGAGATCTGGTGACTTTGTGCCCTTGTGGGGCTGGGGGCTCAAGTTGCCTTTGGACTCTGGGTCGGAACCTGTGATGCAGATGTGGCCAATATTAATGACTTCCTGTTTCTAGAATCTTCCTTTTCAGTCCTAATAGGCAGCATAGGCCGAGCGCTCAGTGCATGTAAGGGACTTTGCTCCAAGGCACATCCCACTGATCTTTGGGTGTATTCTGCGCGTGGGTGGATAGTAATTACACTGTTCTTCTGCACCAGCCTTACTTCATCATTTCAGTCTTTACCCACTTTTCAGAAAGACACAGCATTCATCCATATCCAAGACAAATTTACAGTCAAGAAAATGTCTTCATGCTCTTTTTAAAAGTTGTGGCTTTGTTCTAGTTTGCCCATCAAGAACTTCTGGCACTGTTCTGCTTTTGCTATCCCCCACCTTCTCTTTCCCCTTATCTCTAGTCTTCATTTATGTGTGTGTGTGTGTGTGTGTGTGTGTGTGTGTGTGTGTGAGTGTGTGTGTCTATATTAAATTGAATATATATTGCATATTGAAATTCCAGACACACAGACTCAATTCTAATTTCTAGCTTTGACGGGAAGTACTTATCTTTTACTTCTCCCACTGGAATGTATTCCCTAGATTGGGAAATTTAGTTCCATTTATTAGGAATGAATTGTAAGAAGACAGGTCAAAAGAAAAGTAAAGGAGAGGTGGCCAGTTGGTCTGAGACCAGGTGCATTTACTAGTCTAGATGCCTCGTCTCTCCAGGAGTGTTGGCCAGTGTGGTTTGAATTGGGGCGGCCATGGTTCCCATGCAGGGTGCCATATGAGGATGAGGATATTTGATTTGGAACTGCCTTTCTTTCTTTTCCTAATATTCAGCACATCCCTAATCATTGTATTCCAGGTATTGAACACAAGCTTTTAATCCCTTTGACCAAAATGTTTTGCGCTCATTTGAACACTTCTAAATTGAAATTCTAAATTAGTATTCATTGAAAACTGGTTTGACACAAAGAAAGGAACATGAATGAAACCTTCTAAGCCTTCTTTGCATTTCCAAGTGCCTGTTCAATTCTTCAGGAAAGTCATTGTTACTGGTTTAGGGAAGATTTATTCAATTCCCAAGTGCACCTCCAGAGGGCACAGCTGTCTCAAAAAAAATTTTTTTTTTGAAGTTCTTTCAGTTTTGCTAAGTAAAGAGATGCTTTGGTCTTTAATTGTGATGTCTGGTAGCCACATGTGAGATATTTTTACCTAATGTATTGTTATGTTCTTTTAGATGTTATGATACTGTGTTATTTTCAGCGATTATTTAACATTTCTCATTTTTTAAATTTTTGTAAATCAACATTTAAATGGTTATTGTTTACAGTCCCAACTTAAAAATCTTTCTGAGTCTCCCAGTTTTGATAACTCCTGACATGTTCAAGCAACACCCTTTAATTTTTTAAAAATACACTTAGAAGTTTATTTCCTACAGCCTAACTTTATATTCCCAATAGATTGCACTCAATATCCATGGTCTTTATAAAAATAAAGTATGAAATATGTTGTATCTTCCTTCTAATATTGTTTTGGATTTCGTGCCCAGAATATTTTTGTAGAGTCTGCTATTATGTTCAGAGTAAATGCTTTGGAAGCTTCTTACTCCTGAAACTACACACAATATCTGGGGGATTTATTTTTGCAACATCAAAATTTATGGTGACTTTTTATTTAAAAATGCTTTTATTCATCTGCAGAGGAGGGGAAGTTGACATGAATTTGCTCAGAAAAGAATGGGGTTATTTTCTTCTAGAATGTACATTAAATGATTCCCTCACTCCCTCCTTTGTCTCAGCCATCTCAGCTGTGTTTAGTGTGAAATTGAATCCTGTAAAGCTAAAATTTAAAAACAGGGATAACTCGGGATTCATGCAAACAATTTACATCTATTTCTTTCCTGTGTTTTCTTTTAGGCTTTTGCTTGCTGCTCACTTTGGGCAATTTTTCCTTCCCTGTTATTTTTTTCCCCCCACACAAAGAAACTGGCAACAGGGCGTGAAAAGAACTGTTTGTAAGTATTTAAAACTGCTTAACGTCTATTTATATGAAAACGCTTTTTAGGTTTTGGAAGCTTGTTTCCATGCTGGCATGGGAAATTTTGGAAACTAATACAGGGTAGGTGTTGAAGTGTTTAACTTTCATATTTGCTTCGTATATAAAATGGGAAAGAGCTAGAGCAGCCACTGAAACAGAATGCATTCTGTATGAAACCAGTCTGAGGAAAGGGTGTCAGCTAAACACGCCTAAGAATCAAGAGAGGCCTTGATGAAATATCCCTAAAGTCAGGTTAAGCCGTGGATGTGCCATTCAGGACTCGTGTGTATGGCACTGAAGTATAATTAGCAAATCCGTGAATTATCCCTCTTCTATTTCAATTCAAAAAACTAAATGTTGGTTTAACAGTTTATTCCTTGGCCTTATGCATTAGTTCTGTCTCCTGAGTGGTCTTGTGGAAGACTGTTGATGCCAAATGTACCCCATCTGATATGTACATTTTCTGTTCTGTTGCTGTCAGTAGCCTAGAGTTATACCAAACAGGCCTTCCAAAAAGAGTTGTGGATTCATTGTTAGCCTATGGAATTGTTGACCAGGATCTACTCCCAGTAGGACAACGCCAGATTCTTGAAATTTTACAGCATTTGTGAAATCCGAAGTTTTTCCCCACTGTGTTTCCATGGGGTTCACGACAGTCTCAGCATTTCTTATGCGAATGGATAGGCTACTCTAACCTGATAGGTGACTTGCAAGAAATCTATCACAGGTATTTGGAATTTTTTTGATGCTGCTATTCTGAATGAGATAATAAATCTGAGGAAAATATAGTAGAAGGGATTCAAATGCGGGTGAAGTAATGGAGAACATTCAAAATATAAGTGTCAGGAGACTCAATCCTTCAGCAGAACAGAGATAGTTAAAAGGAAAATACTCTCACTCCTGGCTGCTGCGGGCTCGCTTTCCTCAAAAGGGCGAGAGTGGCTTTTCTCAGTGTATTCAGAGGAAGGCCTCTTCTAGACATGTCCCCCTTGGTCTAGGGAACTGAAGGTTGAGGAGACCATGTGGACATCTGGAGGAAGTCTTGTGCTATTACCTGAAGAATGCAGATGACTATAAGAATAATGAAGGTCCTAGAGGCGGAGAACAGTTTTGTGTCCTTTGTCCTCTATTTCTTAATTGTAGACTTGCAATCACTGCTCCCCTTCCTTATGATTTAAAAGAATGTGGTCTGTCTGATGTTCATCTGTCCAACATTAGAAGATCAAGATGAGGTGGGAGGATTTTCTCCTGTGTCCCGACACTTCCCCCTCCCCCCTTCATATGTTATAGAACTTCACTCACTCACCTTTAATGTTAATTGTTCCAGCTGAGATCCTGTCCACATCGGAGTATTCATCTCCTGTCAGTGCTTAAGCAGAGGTATCAGGAAAGTACCTGTGGGATCTCTAACCTTGGAGGAAGGTTAAATAAGGTGACCTCAAAAGTCACCTGCTAATGAAAATGTGGTGTGATTCTGTGTTGAGCTGGCATTTACACTCATTTTATTACAGTCAGAGACAGATCTGCAAATGCTTGCGCCTCATAAGGAAATGTGAGATGAAGACCAGCTGAAAGCATGGCATCGTTATTAAGGGTGAATCTTTACCACCCGGGGGCCTATTTCTAGGCCTCTTGACCTAGGGACATGTGTTAATTACATGGGTAGTTGAGAGTTTCTCTTTGACAGTTGAATCTAATTTGAAATGTTTATGATTCTAATCCAATTAGAAATGCATTCATTGCACTAATGTTATCTGCAAGAATGTGAAAGTAAATCTCTTTGTAAAATAAATGGACCTTTGGTAAAGTGAATCATAACCTAGTTTTGAAAGTCTGCATGTTATTCTATCAGCTTTGCTTGAATTCTGGCAGAACCTGTAGGAGAATTTTGGTGTAAATACAGTGTTCATCTGTTCTCAATTGTATGATTTAGTTTGGAATCTATATTAAGGGTTTTTTTTCTCTCAGTTACCACCACATTCTCCAGAGATGATTCATTTATTCAGAAAAGGTCAGTAACCTAAATAGTTCCTGTTTTGTCCTTCTCATTGTCAAGGTACCCCCTCTGGTTGTGGTGCTTTGGATAGATTAGTGAATTCCTTGTTGGGGCAGTGTCTAATTCTGTGTTGCTGGGGGAGTGTAATGCATTATTGATGCTTGATAAATGACAATGGTACTATCACCTCCTCTTGATTATTTTGGGTGAATTTTGGTCCAGATGTAGTCAGAGGCTGACTTCATGCAATCAGATCCTAAGTCAGCTCAGTACGATAGTGTTTAATCTAAGTGGCCTCCTGGTGGCACTAGAAGGACACTTGGTCTGCAGAGAAAGGTCACAGGTTTGGCAGGTAGAAAAGATACAGGGGACACTCAATGGAAAGTCACATTGTGCCTTTTCAAAGTCTGTTTGATTACATTTGCTGTGATGTGCACAGATTCCTTCAATTTATCTTCAGCCTCAGAAAGTGGTTTGGGGCTGGACACACATTCTGGTGTTTGTTAATTCCTGAGGTGACACTTTTAAGTCCCAATGTTTGATGTTGCACTGTCCCGGAAAGAATGATTTTTGACTCTTTGATCTTATAAGAAAAATCCAATTGTTTTTTATCTTGCAGTTCATGGCATTGGCCTTTGTTCCCTTTTCATTTTAGTGACTGTTTTCGTTTCCAAGCCAGAGTGATGGGGGCGGAGGAGGGCCTTTAGGATATTGTCATAATATAAATAACAAGATGGTCAAATTACAAATATAGCAGAGTGAGTCTTAAGAAGTTAGAGCAAAAATCAGTTACGGTTATCAAGCTAGAGGACTGTTTTGCATGATTCAGAGGCCTTTTTTTTTTTTAAATGTAATGTCTGTAGCATGCCTTACTATAAAAATCATCTTCTGTTTGCAAGAAGAGAAAACACAGGCTCTGGACACGTTTCACTTAGTTAAGTTCCCCCTCATCCCCCCCTACTCCCAGTCCTCCTGGTGGTTTTCGACCTCTCCAGCTCTCTAATGATGTTCCTTGGAAAATTAATGACAATCTGAAAAAGCAAAAACAATTGCAAGGAAGAAGGGCAGGGATAATAACAATGAGCCGAATTCTCTAGACTGCTCACAGAATGGCAGCAAAGACAAAGAACTTTCTCTTCTTCTTTATAAAAGCTGCCTTTTTCTTTCAGATCTTTTTCTTCCTGTTCTTGGCTTCGTTGCAGCTTTCTGGGTCTTATCATGAATGGCTATTTCAACTTCTCCTTCTTATTAATGAATAAAATAATGTTACTGTTACTAATTTACTGCTCCTGAAGTAGAGACTTTAAAGTGAAGCTCTTGAAGATTTTAGAGTAAGAGTAATTTTTAAAGTCTTTTTCATTTTCTATCCATTGAATCTGGTTTTTCTCTTAGCCAAAGTGTTTTGCCTATTCTTTATGACTGTTTTATTTTTTAAAGTTTTTTTTTATTTTAAGGATAATTGAAAGTTGTTCTACAAATACAGCTTTAAAAAAATCATGTTTTTCAGTGAAAAACAACAACCCTGAAATGAAAGCCAACTTAAATCATACCAGAACAGGCTCCCAAAGCGAAGCTGACATCCTAGAAGGAGCGAGAGAAACACGAAAGCTCCCAAGTAATCAGTTTGGGCCATTTCAGTGCTAAATGACAGGATCAAGAAGAAAAATTTTGAAATTGATTTTTAAGACTGTCTGAAAAAGGAGACTGAAATGAATATTAAGTGATTTCTTTGGGCCTGTCAGAAATAATAATGGTAGAAGAGACAAGCACAGGCCTGCTGCTGATGGTGGCAGGGCTGGGGAATTTAGAGTTAGTGCAGATTGGAGATGAAGTTCTGCACTCCAATTTTTAAGAAATGTTAATGAAGAGAAGGAAAAGGAAACAGCAAAGGAATCTAGTATGTGCAGGTATGAACTGGAAAGGAGAGAGGAAAAGACATGGCACCCCTGTGGGAGCGTGAAGAGGTACCAGATGGGTGTGTGTACTCTAGGAAGTGACAGCCCATTTCTGGGACAGTGGGCCACAGGAGCTGTTCTAGCACTGGGGATGCTTTTGTCTGGACACACCATCCTCCTTTCTATCTCCCTCCCTACTAGTAGCCATGTACTTGTCTCTATCAATTGGCTGGTTGGAGGGGGCCTCCAGGCTGGCTGTTGAACAAGTCCATATGGTTGGGAGGATTGGAGTCATGTCTTTGGTCTCATTAGCACCATGTTGGAGCCATCAGAGTTAACTAATTAATACAGAGATGCATTGGGTATTCTCAGGGATTTGGAATCAGTTTCCCTTAAATTAGCCATGCCAACTACCACAAGTCTATAGATACCAAGATCTTGGAAAAAGATCTGGCAGGATATAAAGAGAGATAGGGAAAGTTGGAGAATTTGAATAAAAACAGAAAATGCCCAGATTACTTGTATTGTGCTTTTCTAGGATACAGACACTAACAATTCCAGCATTGTGAAAGACTGATACAACATTTTGATGGATAACTTTTTCTGCTGTCTGTTTTCAGCAACGTCTTATGCTCCCACCCCCCTTTTTTTTTGTTCTGTGATACATGGACTGGAAAAGTTAATTTACACTAATGTGAAGATGGCCAGCAAACATTAATTGTCCTATCTTTTGGGAAGAGTATTCTGACTTCCTTTTTGGATACTTAGCCCTCTTCCCTGTGTCTTAAGGGATTCTAGAGCAAACTACTTGGCCTTCCCAAAGCCATGAGGTAGTTTTGTGATTCAGTCTGAGCCATTGGTTCTCCATGAGGGATGATTTTGCCTACTATGGGACATTTGGCAATATTGGTATACTTGGAGGTGTCATAAGTAAAAAGAATGCTTCTGGCATCTAGCATGTAGAGGTCAAGGATGCTGCTAAATTTCCTACAATGCACAGGATAACCCCACACTACAAAGAATTATCTGGTCCAAAATGTAGGCAGTGCAGAAGTTGAAAAACCCTGTTCTAAGCCAACTGTGGACTGTCTCTTTGGGTACTCTGAAGCATCAGTGATGTGATTTAAGCAAAAACCCCCCAAAATGAGTGGAACTCATTCATTCCAGTAGTTGTGCCTAGTTAGCAGTTGCTCCTGATAGCTAGAGCTCCTCAAAACTTTCTGGGTTCCCATTTTTTTCTCTAGCCTTTTTATCTTTTCTGTGCCCCACATACCCTTTTGATAAACTCAAGCAGACAAAGATTTTATCAAAAGGGTATAGTGGGGCTCAGAAAAGATAAAAAGGCTGAGATTTAGCAGAGAGAAAAGCTTGAGTCAATCAGAGCAATTTTCTGTTGCTTGCAGTCAAAGAACTCTTGTGGATCTGCAAATCCTAAGAGGCCTGTTCTCCCACCATTTTTGTTACCTGCAGTTCTGCATTCCTGTACAAGGTCAGAACTGCCCTTTCAATCAATTATAGAAGCCCAACCTTACAAGGTGCCTTTCAAATCAATCAAGAACAGAAAGCTTGATCACCCTGGGAAGGGTATGCGTCATGAGGTATGACCAGGAACGCCCAGGGGGGCATTGACTGATGTATGACAAGGGACCCCAGAAGCAGATCTGTGGAATGTGTTGTTGATAAGATTGGAACCATGGCCAGGGATCTGGGGTGTGGTTTCAGTTACAACACTTGGTCATCAAGCAGATAAGAATGATCTGGTCAGCAGACTCATGTTCCCCCGAAGCCCTAGATGACAAGAACACATTTTCAATTTCACCCATCCTTTTTCTTTGTCCTACCCCACGTAACTGTTGCTGTATGATTATTCTGTCAGTAAAAAGGCCAGGATCGTGCTCGTTGAGCAGTATCCTGCATTGTGCAGCCTGCTCCACGACTCCCGTTTCTCTAATCAGTGTGGTGTTGCCGACACCACAAACTCTCAACTGGAAGAGCTGACAGTTTGTTAGCACAAAGGTTTGAAATGACTCCTCATAAATAGATGGTGTCTCATAAAACCTAACTGTGGGTATCAAGTGACTGTCTGGTGGTCGAGAGTCAAGTTAGAGCAAACAAAGCAGTAGGACAGAGGGCCCCGTGTGTTTGAGATCGCTGAGTGCACCTACCACCGCAGTGGCCCGTAGACCAGCAGATGGCTTGAGACCTCAGTCCCACAGGGAGATGAAGGTCTGCAGTTGGTGTCCATCAGTGGCAGCAGATCAAATGTAACAAAGAGTAGGATTGAAAAAAAAAAAAAGAAAGTGACCTGCCCTCTTAAACAATGGCCGCCTTTGACCTCCTTGGGTTGCTGTGCAGCTCCAAGTCAGGGGCTGCAGATGAATACTTTGCTTATTTAAAAAAAGTCATTCTTGGGGCCTCTCTGGTGGCACAAGGGGTTAAGTCTCAGCATATGAAGCTATCCGCAGCCACTGCAGCTTGAGTTTGATCCCTGGACAGGGAGCTTCCCACATGGCGCAGCAGACCTCTCCTGCCTCGCCCACTGCTCCCCACAGCAGTGTACTTCAGTCGATCTGCCCTTTCGGCTCCCCGCTCTGTCTCTGGTGAATCCTCTCACTCCCACACCTCTGGCCTACACCACAGCTCTTGTATGCATAAATCAATTAAAAAAATCATTCTTTTTATTTCAAGCCTCCTTTTAAAGTAATGAAGGCATAGATGGCAGTACCTTACTGGCATAGAAGTTTTCTTTAAAGATTTTTAAACTCAGGGCTGATGCTATGTGGTGCTGTACACTGTTAGACAGGAGAAACTTAAATTAAGATGATCGGTGAACAGTCTCTTGATTACTGAGGCTGGGATAGGCGAGAGTGGGTGGTTGTCTGAGCCTTTTAGCAGTGGGAGACCTTAGGGGCCATCTCGTAAAAAGACTGGTTTTGTTGCAAGGTTTTCTTGGGCTAAGTGCATGGGTTGGAATATGTTAAACTGTTCTTCGATGAACAAAATCATAAAAGTATGTGAGCAGACAAATAGAGGATTCGTGGTGGAGATCTCATGAGGTTCATTGTACTTCTCAGAGAGGGTTTCTTTTTTTAAGATGCCAGCAAAATGCCATGGCATTTTATTTTTGTCTCCGGTAAATTGCTCTAGAAACTTAAACAAATTAAACATCCTGTTTTGTGTTTCTGAGACTCACTGGGGAAATTCAGTCTCTCTAGTATGATGTTTCAGGTGGGAAGTAAAATATGTGTGTAATCACCTTTTTGAGATAGCTATACATGTGCTGCGCTAAGGGGGGCAAAGGGGGGGGTACAGGAGCTGTTCAGTATCACCTGGAGTTGTGAGCAGTTGTGTTTACTACCTCAAGAAGAAAAAAGAAGTGAAGTTTTGGGAGAGATAAGTTGATGTGTGTGCGTGTGTCTGTTGTTGTGCTGCTAGATGAGAAATCTTTTGTGTTGCAGTTTATGCTTTAGTAACTGATTCCTAGTATAGCAGTTAGTGTCATGCTATTAAAATCCTTGTTGAAGCCATTTGGAAACAAATTTAAAATAAATCTTAATGAAAAATGGTAATGAATATTCGTCAGGCAAATGGAAGGCCTTGCCTCAGAAATTAACAACTAAAAATTGAGAGCCTTGCTTTGGAATTTAATGGGGCACTGTTGTCCCTGAGTGCCCAGTCACCCCAAAGCATTGTGCCTCATTTCCATTGTTGGCAAATGGAAACAGTTCTGAGATGTACAACCTTTTCCTCTTTCATCTCCCCTCCCCATGTTGGATTTCCTTGAATTAAAGAATTGCTTCCTTCAAAACCTTCCTGCCAGGAAGCATGGAACAGTCTGGAAGGCTTGTGTCCTTGGGCCTGAGTGGTAAAATTAGCCTGAATGGCTAATTTGGGTGCGTCTCTCCTTCAGTAGGGTCTCTTTAACAGTAGTCTGTCTGACTTTGTTACTTTTCATGAAAACATCTCACACCCTCCCCCCATCTCTCTACCCCCATCACCTTCAGCTTGAACTCTCAGTTGAAATATTACATTTAAAGGCCAAACAGAACCCAAATGAATGGATGGTTGCAAGCACCTTTCAAATGTCACTTAAAAAAAAAATCTATGAAGCTCAAGTCCTTTGGGAAGGCACAGAAATGAGCTGTCACCCGGATCCTCCTTTGCTTCCTATCGGCTCTCTCCCCGGCTGTCTTACTGTCTCTGCTCCCTCCACTTCCTCCTTCCCTCCTCTCCCTCTCCTCCTCTCACGCACCTGAGCTATATGAAATTCTCGTTTGGGTGTATGCCCCGGAGGCTCAACTATGCAAGAAGTGTCATTTGCAGAGGTGTTTTCTTTTGGAATGTCATTGTTTAACTTCAGGGTCCTGTATTCTTGTGTGAATGAAATGTCAGAAATGAATTTCACTGGCATTGACAGGCCTTTGCCATCTGTCATTGGATCATGGTTTTGTGGTTTTCCCTTTGGTTTCCTGCCATGTTTAGGCTTTTGACCTATCCCTTGGAGTGGTGGTAATTTTACCTCTCAATATAGCCTCCGATGGAGGTCTCTGCTGCCAGGTGTGACTTTTGTAACTTTAAGGTATGGAGTGATTTCTTCCACAGGCTTTGCTTTTTATTATTTTTTTAAACCTCAAGTGTCACATGAATCTTGTCACTTGAACGGGGCTGATTTGCCATTAATCTTGTGTGTATTAATCTGTTTTCGGCCTCAGTCTTTGCTGATGAGGAGGGCCCATGTTGTATGAGAGTCTCAGCCTTGCTTTTTGAAATAGGACTGAGTTCTGTTTGCTGCAAGAGACAGTTTAGGGGTAAAGAATTGGGGTAGGGAGAGAAAGAAAAATGTAATAGTTTTTATAAAGAATCCAAGTTTAATTGGAAAGAAGGAAAACTGAAGTTTTTCATTCTCTACATGGTGCAGATTTTGAAAAATCCTACTGCTCTGAAGTCAGAAGATGGATTTTATAAAGTACAAGCAGATTGTTTTTGAACTGAATGTTAAAGCTGTGCTGTCAGAGTTGACAAGTTCCCGAATTCAATTTTCAAACTAAAACTTAGAAAACTGAGGCGACACTGTATCTCCTTGGTAGCTTATCAAAAGAAATGCGGTGGCAGGTTCCCATTCCTGTCTCGCAGGCCAGGTGGAGAGAGGCGGTGCCCCCCATCAAATTATCTCTGCTCCCTCTGTGGACGACGCATTTTTGAGATGGTTTCCAGCAGTTTGAGCTTGTTGTGAAGGGATGGCATGACAGGCGGCCCAGCTCTTCTCCCCAAGAATGGAGAGTGTTACCATTTTTAGAGAAGCTTCAAGCACCAGTGATTCTTGGCCAGGACTTATTGGTCTTCACGGTTGACAGAAAAAGGATTAAGTGGCATTGATATTAGCACACCAGTTATTGCTTTACAAGAGCAGTGTTCGCCTCGGTAGAATTCCCGGCACAGCGACCTGCCGGCCCTCTCATATTTCTTCCTTTGGGATAAAAATGGACTAGTTAGGGCTCCTGAGTTCTCATGATCTTCTTTTTGCATCTAGACTGGGTTGTTCAAAAAAAAGGAGATAGGTTGTAACTAACAGCTAAATATGTTTTAAATATTTGCAGCGTGTCATATGTTCTATTAGCGCCCACTTGAATTTCATAGCACCCACAGGTAATAGCATCTCCATTCTGCAAGGGGGGAGTGAGGTATTTAGAAAGTTCATTTAGGACTCCCTGAGTGGTAAGCAGAAGAGCTGGGATTTAAACCCACTCTGCTTAATGCCTAACCTTGTCCTCTTAACATTATACTGTAAACACACCTCCAAAGTGATCACAATGATGAGCTCAGTGGTAGAATTCCTACAGACTTTTTCAAAAGTAAATAAATATCATGACCTTTTGAATACTCTTCAGATTGTGTGATTCTATTAAGTCTTAAATGTTCACAGGCTTTTATTTGTACCCTTCTGGTCTTTGAAAATTCAGATGTGTTGGTTGCTATATTTCACTTTAAAATTCCTGTAACTGCTATAAAACCTTAAATTGCAATCTTATTACCTGGAACTCTCAGTTAGCCAGATGCTTCTTTCTCCTATACTCTACTTTTAGAAAGAAGAAGGAAACCACAGTAAAATAAGCTCATATACATATAAGAATTTCTTTTAAAGGTTAAATATTTCTCATGTTATGTCTAGTCAAACGTGAGTATATCTCTTTAAGATATTGAAATAATCATCAACGAAATCAACTGAAAATGTTAAGGGGGTTGTATTAGTAGGGTTAAGCTAATGGTAGTGACAGAGTCCCTGCATCTTAATAGCTTGTCAGAGATAGTAAGAAATAAAATTTGAGAAATAAATAAAATTTGAGGAATGAAAGTTGATTTCTCAACCATCCCACAATGCAGTGGGAGTCAGTGGGGATGGGGCAGGTGGTTGCTCTGCTCCATACACTCATTCAGGTGCCTGGACTCTTTCTACCTTGAGGCTCTGATATGCCTTTAGTATCTCGCACTTCTCCACTGAATCAGGGAACCTGTCTGGCAAACAAAGGAAGGAAATCAACCTGGATGATTCTCTGGGATGTTTTTAGGAGAGAGGGTTGACAGTGCTACACAGTCCTGTTTGCCTCCCAGCCTTAGATGATTAATTGAGATCGAATCACATGATTCCATCAGACTGCAAAGGATCTTGGGAAATGGAGTCCAACTTTGTGCTCAGGAGGAAAAGATGAGGTTAAGTATCCACATGAAGTGACATTAAATCCTGAGATTTTTATGGACACTGAAACATCTGATTATCACTTAGATAAGTAGTTTGTTTACCAAATCTGTGTCATGAACAGATATCTCTGGAACTTCACTTAGACCCACATAGAATCAGAATGGGAATGGAGATGGGAGTGGATGCAGGTACAGAGTATACAGTTTTCAGAAATTCTGCAGGTGATTTCAGCTATAGCGATATTGGCACCAAGTGGGTGTTTGGGAATCACTGACCCAGATAATACACTCGATAAGGCAAGAGTATGAGTTACTTCATTTCAGGAAGATTTTTAAAAAGGACTGGGAGGAACAAGAGTGCTTATTAAATACATGAACCCAAACTCCTGCTATGCCAACCCCTCTGATCAGTCAAGACCAGTCTGTGGTCAGTTGTTTAAATATCCATGGGGTGCTTCATGTGCTCCCCATCAGGAGAGAACCATCTGGATGCTGTGAACATCGACCAGATGTATTTATTACAGTTATTAAAGCATTTTTCTTCATGTCTCATTTCAACCTTTTCCATCTCCCTAACAAGTCCAGTTGTAGATGCCTAGTTATCTAAACTACCCCAGTACATGGAAAGGTGATTGTAGTAGAAAGACTTTTCTAAAGCAAACCTTCATGAAGATTTAAAATCAGATTTTTTGTTTCCTATTTTGGTCTTCAGAATATGGAGCTGCTAGTTTGTTTGTTTTTAACATGTATACTCCATGAAAAATTTTAATAGTGTGTGACTTTGGAGGGATAAAGTGAATCTCTCTAATAAAGGTAGCAGTGGCGAAATTGTTTTCATCAGCTTTGCAGGATCAGCCCATGGTTACGACACAGGTGAATGTGGGAGAGCACAGGGCGATATTTCAGGTTTCCTCATTTGTGTTTCCATCTTGTTGGATTTATGAAAGACAAGGGAAATTTATCACCTTTCCTTGTTATTCCAAAACCATAATTTTCTAGTCTCTTGGTTGTTTGTGAACATTTCTGATAAAATGTGCAGCTCTCTGAACCGTTGTAACATAGATTTGTTTAAGATCTTAAATTATATATTGTTGTAACTCAAACCTAGGATGAAAAGCCTCCAGCGGCTACACATCCATGCCGAGGGCAGCATTGCAAACCATTCTGCAGATGGTTTAACCATATCACCTCTATAACCGCTCTGCACTGTATGCTGATAACTCTCAACTTGCATTCAACCCTCAACCCTCACCCCCAGTGAATCTGACCTCTGTTCTCTGTTTCAGACTGCTGGTGCGCTTTCCGCCATTTAGCTCTGGTGCTCTTACTCAAATCTCCACCCTGGCCAGCTGGTCCTCGGCCTTCGGAACATTTTGAATTTCCTGCCCCTTTATTTTTGTGCCTCAGATTTCCAAACCCCATCTCTTCCCAAATGAAATCCAGTTCCTTCTTTAAGATTCAGTTTGTAATGCCACTGACTCTGAAATGTTCCCTATTCAACTTGATGTGCCATTTCTCATAATGTATTTTAGGCTGGGATGTGCATGTTAGATTGGCTACTAGAGTGTGAGCTCCTGGAGATCAAAGATCCTGCTTGCTTCATTTCTTCTTCCTTACAAAGTCATTGGTTTAACCATAGTGAGCATTCGGTGAATAAACCTCGTAATGTACAGCGTTCAGCTGAGGTTTATGTTGCACAGTGAAAACCCGACTTTAGACAATGAATTGAGAGCCTGGTTTCCCAAAGTGGAATAGTTACTTTGGGAAAAATTAATTCTGTTACATTTTCATGGTTTGCTTTACTGTAGAGCTTTGCAGAGCTCGATGGTATCTTAAGATGTATATATAATAATGTGCTAATGTAAATTTCTAAGATAGAATGTAGTAGGCATCATGTTTCATGTTCTTTTGATCAGCTGGCCCCTTTTTTTGGTGAAGCATATTGATAAACCATGGTTTCTAGTAACTCATTTTTGGATAGAATGACTTGGAGTAACATTTCACACATTACAGGACTTTTGGTTATGAAAAGTCCTTTCACCATTAAGTCATCCTCATTTTCTCTAATTATCATTGACCACTCATGAGATAACAAAAAATAATGTTTTCTAGGTTGTGCTTCTAGGCATAATTATCTTGGGTATTATATGGAAGTGTGTTTGTAGGCTGCTAAAATTCATCAGATAGGTTCATCCTGGTGATTGAAAATGAACCTGTAATAGTGAAGCCATTGAGAGTCATTCCCTTGTCAAACATCTTTAAAGAGATATGCAAAGGCCTTTGTCTTAATCATTTTCCCGAAGGTCACTCACCATTCAGACTATTTATGTAAATCTCCATTAACACCAGCTTTACTTAATGATTTGCTGACTGTAAAGTCAATGATTAGATTTTTTTCTGTCATTATTGATTTATCTGTTCCACACCTTATTTCTATGGACGTGGATTTTTAAAAAAGTCAGGTCATTGTGTGTTTAGATTTCTCTCTTTTAAATGAGGTCTGTTATCAACAGTTATTTGTCAGGGTTGTAATTGCATGTACAGTGAATGAGATCGAATTTCAGAGCAAGAGGAGTTAAAGGATCTTTTAAGTTGAAGTTAAACCTATGATTTTTAATGAACTTTGGGGCACCTAATTAAGCGATTAGCAACAGGCAGGAGTTTCCAAATGTTAAGTGCATAATTAGGAAATAAATAAGAGCTGTTTTTTCCAATAACGTTCTATGCTGTATTGTGTTACTTCTCAGTGGGCTCTAACTAAAGTCTTCTGGTAAGAGTACTACCTTGGCTAGTCCTTATTCTCATGGTCCAGCATGGCTGCTAGAGTTCCAGAATCCCATCTGAATTCCATGTAGCAGAACTGAGGGTATGGAGGAGGAGAAAGTATGCCTATTTCTCGTTGGCCATCATTTTGTTCTGTGGCCATAGACCTAGCTAATGATCAGTTTTTTTTAACAAAGAAGAGGGCAGATAGAGGATATTTTGGGAGGCAGATGGCAACACATATTACGTCCAATGTTTTGCTGTTATAAACAATGCAAATGTGATCAATTTTGAACATGGTGGTTTGGTCATGTTAGCAAGTGATTTGTGTCCTCTTAGGAGTGGCTTGGAGAAAGACGAGATCATGATGGGCTGGGGTGGCTGTGGGGACATCATCATTGAGGGACATCTGAGTTTAATCCTGACAGTTGGGTGAGCTGCAGATAGGAGGACTGGAGTCTAGCCACAGCTGGTGAGTCGCACCCACCAGTTCACTCATTGATTCATTCCACAGCAGTTTATGGAGCACTTGCTGTATGTCACACACTGGTCACACAGAGATGGGGCAAAGGCCCTGCTCTCCTTGGAGCTCACAGATGAATAACCAGACCATCTGCCATGTTCATAACCAGACATGTGCCTTTGAGATGGTCAGTGAGGGACCTAGACTGGTAAGAATGCTCACTGAATACCTTAAGGGATAAATAAATACCCACAGGGAATTGGAGGCTTATGTAAAGAGATCATGGAGGAGAAATGTATGCCTTGTCCTCACAGACCAAAATTTAGTCCTGTGCTCATATTAGCTGCAAGGGGGAGAGGAGTGTTGAGAAATGATTGTTTTTCCTCTTTAGTTAGACAGCAATAGACCCAGCTAAAGATCAGAGTTTTTATAATAAACAAGAGAGAGAAGTGGTTTTATGCCAGGGGGAAGCCACTGACAATTTTTGCTAAGAGGAATGATCACATGGTGTTTGAGGAAAGTGAACCTGATATTCACAGGTTAACTGGAAGAGGGCGAGGAAGACTTGGAGCAAGAAGCTGTTACTGAGCTTTCCCTGGGTGCTGTTGAGGACCTGAGCTAGGGAGCTGTCTCTGAGGGCCAAGTGGTATGGTCACTTGCTTTCTGGAGAGCGTGGTCCTGGCTTTGGGTCCTACTTTGTCCCTTAGTGGTTAGCTGGGCATAGTCCTTGTCAGCTCAGCCTGCCTCAAGAAAATACCATGGACTGGCTGCTTAAACAACAGAAATGTATTTTCACAGTTTGGGAGGGTAGGAAGTAGAAGGTCACGGTCCTGGCTAATTTAGTGCCTGGTGAGGGACTTCTTCACTTGTAGATGACGGCTTTTATGTTATGTCCTTACATGGGTCAGAGGGGAATGGGGGAGAGAGGGGAGAGAAGAAAGGAGGAAGAGACAGGGAGGGAGGGAGGGAGGGCATGGTGTGCAAGCACTTTATCGAGAGCTGGTGTCTCTTCCTCTTCTTACCAGGGCATCAGCTCTGTTGGATTAAAGCACCTTCTCTATGACTCATTTAGCCTTTATCGCCTCCTCACAGGCCCTATTTCCAAATATAGTCACACTGGGGGCCAGGATTTTAGTACATGACTGTTGGTAGGTACACAGACGTTCACTCCCTGGCAGTCCTCACTGCTTTCTGACCATGGTTTTCTCATCTGGAGAATGGGGGAAACGCCATCAACTTCTTTATAGGTTTGTCATGAGGATGGAGCACGGCGACGTGTGTATAAGCATCAGCGTGGTGTCTGGCATATGGGAAATATGCAAGCCTGGAATGTAGAAAAGACAGGTGGGTCGGCATTTCAATGGAAAAATTTTAAGACACAGAAGACAAGGGAGAGTGAGGGCACAGAGATGACTCTGCGGATCTAAGCCAGGGAAATGGGGAGAATGATGTCAGCGGACAGAAATAGGCGAGTCTGGGAAGGAGCCAGCTTTGCAGGAGAGATTGATGAATTTGATTTCAGGTGTGTTGCATTTGGTGAGATGGCTGGATATGCAAGTGGAAATTTCCAGCAGACATTTGGGGTTTATTTACAGGAGAGGATACATGGCTTCTTACGACAGCTCCTGGGGGACACAAAATTGGTAGAGGCTGAAATTCAAGAGGAGAGAAACAGAGAATTCAAATGAGCTTGCACAGACACAATAAACTGGAGGCCCTTGTCTATGCAGTAGGAGCTCGGTGTTAAAAAGTTTTCTGGTTAAACGAATGACTAGTCTGAGGCAAACGTGAGAGTTGAGTTATCTGGATCATTTCCTCCTTTCCCCACTTTGCATATTGTAGACACAGGAGATAGTTCAACGCCAAATAAACCCGCCAAAAAGAAATTCTCCTCTTGAGTGTTTCATGAGAGAACGTGGCTTTCTCAGTAGTTGGACAAAGTAGCTGGGAAATTCTGAGCTAGGATGTCATCTCTAAACACTGCAGTGTCTCGGGCAGTCTGAAAAGCCCTTAGCACTTCAGGATCCAATTAAAAGGGAATTATTTTCCCATTCTACAGCTAAGGAAATGGATCAACAAAGAGGCTGAATGACTTTTAAAACCTGACAGATGTAACAGGGCAGTCAAGGGAATGGGATTTCGAAGGCTCTCCCGTTCTGAGATGCTAAGTTATTTTCTTTTTTGTGTTGTCTGTCAGTTCTCCCAGCAATGAGTCAGTTGAAATCAATCTTTGATAGACTTATGGAGGTAAATAAAAAATAGCCCACCTATATCCAGCTGCAGGCAATAAAAAAGAGCAAGTACTTTGAATTTATCACACTTCCTAGTAGATTTTCATTTTCCATCTTTTGTGCTCTTTCCAAACAATCCTTCATATACCTCTGGATAAAAGTAAAATACCGTTTTTCTCATTTCAGTTATATCTGCTTACTCTATTCTACTGAAATAGTTCTTGCTATTAGCCCGATGTCTTTTAATCACCAGATCCATTTGAACATTCTTTTAGTCTCTCTGGATTATTTTGCTGTTTGACTTTCAAAATCTCTGTTTTGTAGACTTCCATGAAACCTCATTCTCCTGTCTCATCTTGGCTTTCTGCAGGGGGTCCCTAACTGCTTACCAGCTAAATTCTGGCATTCTTTTCATCCTAAGAAAACTGTTTTCTTTTGTTTTTTATTCTGCACAATCTATCATCTGGTTGGTCTAATTCACTCTCATTACATCAGTGATCATTAATATACCCATGACTCTGGAATCTTATATCTGGCCTGCATTCTTCTCTGAGCTTCAGATTTACATATCCAATTGGACAGCTTTATTAAGGTATCTCCTAAATATCTCAAGATCAAGATACCTGAAATTAAGAGAGTCTTTTCTTCTCAAGTTCTTTTTATTTTCTTACCACCCATCCATCTATAAAATTGGAAATGTGGGAACCAAGGATAATCCCTTTCTTCATCAGCATTCTCAGCACCTACATAGTCCATTATTCACTAGGTAGTACAGACATTACTTTTATTTCTCAAGGCTGTCACTTGGGGAAGATAAATGTAGCATGATTTATAAGGAGGGGAAAGAGACAGAGACCTAACTTTTTTTTTATGAAAAAGAAATAGTAAATATGACAGTTAAAAAAATAACATTAAAATTTATATCTGATGGTGCAAAGCCTTCACCCATTTCCAGATGAACATATAGAAATCCAGGAGAGTGAAATGTGCTGCCCAAGGTTGTAGTAGACTTGCAGGTGCAGTGGATTTGCAGCTCTGTAGATTTTTTATCGTGTTCTCTTTCTCTCTCCACTTCAGTCTGCCTTTGCAACGTATGGTGGTCAGAACCTAGTAATGACTTAGGAAACACTCATAGATTAGATTCACTGGAACCCTCTAGAAGTTTTACCGCTGAATTTTACTCACTCCTTTAGACTGTTGCTGCTGATTATCAAAGTGGAGTTTGAACTGGACCAGATCTGGCCTCACAACACACGTATCTTCTCCTCTGCTGTCCATGTGCCTGGTGTCACAGATCACTTCAGCACAGTATTCACAGTGAACCCAGAGACAGCCCCAAAGTCCTTAACACAGGCTTCTAGTCAGTGGTGTCCACTGGAGTTTGTGACAGTACTGAAACCTATTTTTTGTCTCTGCAGGGTTGTTTTAGCCCCCATTTCTTTTGTTGCAGAGATCATTGCAGTAAGCAGTGCTGCTTGTCCTCCATTCTTACCTATAGATGACTGTTGACCAGGTGATCCGTTGTCTCAGTACTACCCTCTTTCCCTGCATGGCACTTAGAATCCCTTGTGAGATGGGAGGCTGGGGAGTTTTACCTACCTCGTTTAGATCACCCCTCCCGCCCCCAATCCAACTCTGTGCTGAGGTCTGTGCTAGGTTCTGGATTTCTTCTTTGTGAAAATTTGTCAGGCCAGAGTATCTCCCTTTAATAGGTGCAACCATTCAGGCACCAAGAAAGAAAGTGAATTGGTGTAAGACAGAGAGTCAAGGTCCTTCCTGGTGGTGCACCGGTAAGTCTCAACCTATGAAGCTGTCCACAGCTCGAGTTCGATCCCCGGCCAGGGAGATTCCCACATGGCGCAGCAGACTTCTCTTGCCTCAGCTGCTGCTCCCTTCAGCAGTGTATTTCAGTAGACCTGCCTGTTCTGCTCCCCACTCCGTCTCTGGTGAATCCTCTCAACACCCGCCCCCCCAACACCTCTGGCCTACACCTCAGTTCTTGTATGCATAAATAAATAAATCTTTAAAAAAAAAACAAGACAGAGAGTCAATAATGGAGTTTGAGCTCCTGGACTTCAGAAGTTTTAATTACCAATCTGATGTACCTTCTTAACATTTACAACATGGTATTTCTTAAACTACTTTTCAGCTTTAATATACAATTCTTTCTTTCTTCGTGTTAATTTTTTTGAAAGTATAAGAAAAGTGATATTTCTAAATTGATAGGATCACTGAGACTCGAGATAACTGTGCCAGATGGCTGGAGCAGCAGGAACCACATCCCATCAGGAGTAGAGAGGTAATTGTGGGGAATGGAGAGAAGGTGGGAGGGACTGTGAAATGATAATGAGCAAATAGAGAAGCGACGAGGTTATTGTAATGATTTTTAAAAGAAATTCCTGTTGGATTTCATGACATTTAATTAATTGGTCCTAGGTACTCATCATAGGATTTCTTTACCTTTACTGTTGTTCTAGGTTTCTTTAAAAATGTGAGTGCTGGGCCTCCCTGGTGGTGCAGCGGTTAAGCGCTGTGCTGTGGAGCTGTTGGCAGCAGCGACTCGAGTTCGACCCCTGGCCGGGGAGAGTCCCACATGGCGCGGCAGACCTCTCCTGCCTTGCCCGCTGCTCCCCTCAGCAGTGTATTTCTGATCTGCCTGTTCTGCTCCCCACTCTGTCTCTGGTGAACCCTCTCGCCGCCCCACGCCTCTGGCCTGTACCCCAACTTGTATGTATATAAAAAAAAATGTGAGTGCCATAACTCCTTTCATTGAAGCTTAAAATCTTACCAGTGAGATAAATATAGCCATATGTTACTTCATGACATTTTGTTCCACAATGGACCACTAGCCTATGTGGGACTATGTGTTGTGTTGTGTTGTGTGTGTGTGTGTGTGTGTGTGTGTGTGTGTACAGCCTTGGTGTGGTGTAGGCTAAACTGTCTGGGTTTGTGTCTTACACTGTAATCTTCCTACAATAACTAAAGTACCCAGTGACACCTATCTCAGAACGTACCCGCCCATGAAGCATGTATGCTTATGCTAATGGAGGGACTACAGAAAACTGTGAGTTGTCATTCATTAGTTTACATATCTGGAATTAGTGTCTTGCCCTTCTGATTTAGGTCTGGGATGGCACCACTTCTAAGTCACCTGTCCAGGTGCCACCTTGGCAAGAAATCTCGCAATTTCATTTTCATCTTATTGGTGATTTGTCACCCTGCTTAGGTTTTATTTGTCCTTTCCTCTTCGGTCCCTTGCACCTTCCAGGCACATGAAAGACACTCAGCAATTGTTGAATTGTTATTTCTCTGTATGTTTGGCTTTTGTAGCTCTTCTTTCCATTCAGCTATTTGGCAAACTCAGATTCACCCCCTCCTGATCTCACACCTGGATTATTCGATTTTCTTCCAATTTTTCACTCCTGCCAGACTTTCTAAAATGCCTCTGTTCTCAATTTGTTTTCTTGCTCAAGGATTTATGGGTGTTTCCTTTTACTCATAGTCAACTCTGTGCTTTTCAGCTTAGGATTTTAAAGCAACCTGTTTATTTCCTTTTATCTCCCTCATCCACCTGTATCTATGATTATCCTCCAGGCAAGCCTGGGGCTTCATTAAGGTCAGTCTTCTTAGTTCCTGTCTATAGGTATGTTAAATCCAGTCTCTGCACATGTAGGCCTGTTACTCTGCTTGGCCTGTGTGGCCTGTGGGACTTTACTCTTCTATAGTCTGCTAACTAAGCCCCATATCACCCAGCCAGTCTCCTCTCACTCATTTTGTAAGTTAATCAACAAATACGAATAGACCGTGTGACCTGGACATAAAGATCAGGAAGATAGGACTTCTGCCCTTAGGAATTCCACACTGTTCTGGTACTCGTAAGTTTTCTGCTCAACACAGTGTTTCATAACGTGTGTGTTTGTATAACGTGTGTGTATAACATATAAATCTGTAACTTGTCTTTATATATAATGTTTAGCATGTTATTCAAACAGGTTGATAGAGATAGAAGACAGACAGATAGAGGGACATCTATGTATTTGGAACAGTGCCTGTTCTTGAACACTCATTACTATAGTTATTACGTGCACTCCAAAAATATGCACTGTCACATTGTCTTACAACAGTTTGTTCTCTCGACTGACTTGGAAGCTTTGGAGCAGGTTCTGTCCTTTCTCTGGTGGCGCTTAGTGTCAAGGGCAGGGGCTGGGAGGCTGCTCTTAGAAGGTTCTTGTGGGTGAAATATAAATTCACAGGGGACCCTCCATATCTACTGCCATAGCTGGCATGGAAAGAACCCTGGGAAAAGACTGGGTTGGTCTTCCCTGAGAGGCAGCCCAAATAGGGCAAGAAGGAGAGTGAGTGATTATGGAGGAGAGGGCATTCTGGGCTTTTCTGGGTATCCAAGTTCACATTCAAAGGGTTGTAGGCGAGAGAGAAATCTTGAAATTGGGGTAAAGATTAAGAACATTTGTGGAGCTTCTCTAGTGTGGCAGGCCCTGGGCACATTGCTTTCACATGTCCCATCACATTTATTCTCCACAACAGCTCTGAAAGGCTGATGTTCTTGTCTATAGTTTGGGTGAGGGGTGCTGAGGTTCAGAACAGGTGTTTGGCTGGCGGAAGTCACACATGGAGTAACTGGAAGATTTTTCTGATATGCTTTAGTATGTATGATGTTTGTATTCTGTGACAATTTCTAAGAAAGTCAGGGAAAGTTTGTGCCAGTCATCAAATTTAACAGGGACACACACGTAATGTGGCAGATAACCAACTAGCAGCTCCCACTGTTTTGTGTGGGCTCCGAAGAGTTCAAGCTCTGCTTTCTTTCAGCCCTCTTGGCATCTCAGTAATGGATGAGTGAGTGAAGAGGCCTTGGCACATGTGAAGGGGTCAGTAATGCCCCTTGCGTGGACCTCCCTTCCATAGGACGCGTGGATAAGGAATGAGTTGAGAAACATCACTCTTCTTTCTTTCCTGTCAAAGATCATACTGGATTATTTGGAGTTTCTCTATTACTTATATTCTTGGGTAAAGATATGACCTTTTAAAATATCGGACCTTTTAAAAATAGTCACGCATCTTAAGAAGGGCGCCACGTGGGGCGATTATTAGCTATGAGTATCCTCGCTCAGTGAGTGAAGCTGACACTCTAGGGCTGGCTGGCATGGGCAGAAAGACAGGTCTTTTTATTGCAAAGAGAAAAATGGGGAAACACGGGTACTAGCATTGGGATCCTGGCTGGCCAGGAAAAGTAGGAGATTGCCGCACGCAAAGAGGTGGAAATATAATGGATGGTGGACAGGTAGCAAAGATAAGCTTTAAATGCTTTATATTCTTTAACTTGGCACAGACCCTGATCACCGAAGGGATAAAAGCTACCATTACTGGGCTCCCTGGCTTTTTGGATGCAGGTTGTGGGCAGAGCCTGACTTTGTTTTGTTGGAGGATCCTTTTCCTTAGGGCCATTTTTCATGAAAGCCGTGCTGTTTTGCATTTGCATTAGGATAAGAGCATCTTCTTTAATCTGGAACAGCCTGCTGTGTGTGTTCTCTGGAGATGAGACTCATTAACTGTCACGGTAAAGGGATTCTCGATGCCCCTCCTGTAGGTCCTCCTGGTCCCAGGGACTGTTTATGAGTGGAGGAGCGGGGAGGACAGTGGGTACAAAATGATGTTCTCTCCCACACCAGAAATGCACCTTCCATCACACTTCAGGATTAAGACAATAATTAAACAAACCATGCAATCATTAGGTTAAATCAAACCATACTACTCTGGTTTCCAATTTCCTAAAACTTGTGTTGGAGCAGAGCAAGTAGAGAACATGAAAGCAATCCTTTGAAATCTACCAGCTGCAAATCTGTTTACCTGGGACATGATAACAAATACAATTATCAGCCTTGTTTCTACTCCCAATTATTTTTGTGACATAGACACAGATTATGGGGTGGGGATGCAGGGAATAAAACTGAATGTGTTCTGTTCTATATTACCCGATAGCTAGCTATTTGAGGATCTGATCTTAAGACTTGGAGCAGACAAAATCATAAGTTATTAAGCCTAAAAATCCTTGGCAGCGACTGAAGCAGTATGTAAATCTTGCCCGTCCTTTCTTCTAGAGGTGGAGGCTGAATGAGCAGACCACTGCCCTTTTCAAGCCTTGGCCATTGATTAAAATGTGCATTCGAAATGTGGCTCTAAGGGGTTCTTCTGTGAAAGTATGCCATGTAGACTTTAAAGAGGTTGGAGGTAGCCCTGTTCAGCTGGGTAAAGAAGATCAGAGGTCGGAACACACAATTATTCTAGAAATCTAAATAGATTAAAAATGGGCAGCAAGAGAATATTGTCAGCAGATGAGTCAGTCTTCATTATGTAAAAACTTTTTAGCATGTATGTGCATCTGTGCATTTCATTTAGGTCGGTGTGTAATTCATATTTCAGGAGGCTCTTTGTTTTATGAGTTGCTTCATTTGCATAAATAATCTCACTCTCTCGGAGTGAAATGTGACCCAATACAGCTACTTTGGAAATTCTTAAGGTGGAATTTCTTGGAAAAACTGATTTATTTTTGTAGCAGAATTAAAAGATAATGTACCCGGCTTACAGCTTGTCATCTTTACCAAGAAAAGGGTGATGAGAAAGAAAACCTGTGCTGTCACGGGTTCTTTTGCATTTCTAGATCATCATCTCCTTTAGTAATTGTCCAAATGTAAACATCTTTTAATCTCTTAAATTTTTTGCTTTCTACATTTCTTTTCTACAATACCAGTAAAGTTTCTTTTTATTTTTCTTTATAATTACTGGAAGCTCTTTGAAGGTCTTCATATAAAACTTTCCCAAGAAATAAAACATTAGATTATGGACTTTGTTTTCCCTTATACCTATTAGGTAACATTAAAACCATTTATAGTATAAAATATGTACAATATAAAAATTATATATTTGTTTTTTTCCTAACTAAAGTCTATATTCCAATAGAGTTAAAAAACTTACATGATTGGCAATCTTAGTTCATTTTCTTTTTTTTTTTTTTTTTTTTTTTATACATACAAGCTGGGGTACAGGCCAGAGGCGTGGGGCGGCGAGAGGGTTCACCAGAGACGGAGCGGGGAGCAGAACAGGCAGATCAGAAATACACTGCTGAGGGGAGCAGCGGGCAAGGCAGGAGAGGTCTGCCGTGCCATGTGGGACTCTCCCCGGCCGGGCGTCGAACTCGCGTCGCCGCTGCCGACAGCTCCACAGCGCAGCGCTTAACCGCTGCGCCACCAGGGAGGCCCCATTCTTAGTTCATTTTCTAAGATACTTTTGTCACAAGAGAGAGCTCTTAGAAAAGGGTTTTTTCCAGTGGAATCTTCTTTGGTAATGGAAGTATATTCTGCCTGCAGTGTTCAGTATAGTAGCTTATCACTGTTACTGTCTTCTGTGTTCTTTATTTTCACGCAAGTTAGACTACTCTTTGGAAATGAGTCATGTTTTTCACGTACATTAATAAGGGCTCTGAGATGCAAGTTACCGAAGATTCACATTTATTTAAGAAGAGAGAATTTATTGCCTCAGGTTTTGGGCATGACTGAATCCAAGAAGCCATCTTAATTCATCTCTTTCTCTTTCGTACTTTCCATTGCGTGTTCTTTATTATCAGGAGGATTACAGGTGGGTTATGTATAGCCAGCAGGGGCTGCAAATATATCCTACTGACTTCGCAACAGGAGGTAGGTGAAAAAGAATACCTATCATTTTCTTATTAACTTATGCAAAAGTCTTGAACATGAATCTCTCACTAGTTCCTTGCCCACTCCTGAATCAGGAAAAGTGGTAGGAAGTGGAATGTACCACTTAATCAAGCCTGGTTTCCAAACCCATCCTTGATATTCATCCTGTCAAATATGTGGAATAGGAAGAATGATGGTTCGCTCCCAAAAGGAAACAAAGTCAAATGCAGACAAAAACAACAAATTGCAGTTACCCTGTATAACTTTCATTGGCTCCTTCAACTCTTTGATTACCTAAAAGTGTACGTGTTGTTTAAATCTGTGGCAGGAATGGATTGCTGCCTATGAGTTTTGAACGTCTTTCACATTTAAAGAATTCTTGCCTCACCAGGAAATAAATCTCCTCCTCCATCTCCCTACTTTTAGGAGGGAGCTGTGTGACTCATTTTTCTCAGTGGAATGTGAAAAGAAGTATCTGTTCCATAAGCCTTTCCCATACACATTTCTCTCTTTCTCCATCTGCTGACTGGTGTTGAGCTAGAACTATCTGGGAAGCTAAGCATTGATGACAGTAGGACCTTGACAGTTTGGATTCTTAATTGCTAGTGATTATGTAGAGCAGAGTCTATTTTGACCTTTTTCTCCTAATCCTCCCAAAAGGAATGGTTTTTCGTATGTGTGAGATTTAAGCTTCTATTGTTATTGCGCCAAAACATCACAGTTATTTGTTGTAGTATCTAATTTTATCTTAACACTGAGACTCACTTCTAATTCCAATACCTTTATTAATTTATTTATTTCATTTTTTTTCTGTTCCTAAATTCTGTTATACCCTTTCTCAACTCTCAAATCTATCCTAAAAATATTTTCTTTTTTTTGACTATCTTAGCTCATGATATGGTTTACACCTACCATTTTGACTGATGTTATATTTATGTGTGTGCTTATCCATTATGTTTGATTTATATAGAAAGCAAGGTAGAACTCAGGAGGGGCAAAGAAGAAAAAATAAGCTTATTTTTTCTTTTTTGTATGAATATGACTTTGTTATAGTGTTTTCTTTTCGCTTTTGTCTTACTAGTCACCTCTCTCATTCATACTCCTTCAGTTAATCCAATAATGGTTGTATCTTGAGTACAAGAATGGGAAAACATTACATAACCTCTTTATTTAGTCCAACTGAGGCTCTGAGATGTTATGATTTAGCTTTGTTAGTAATTTAGCTAAAAATAGGGACTGGTTCATTTGACCCCTCTCTATTGGTTTTTCTACCAAACTTTATAATGATAATATGTAAAATAAATTGTAGGTTTAAGTCAAAAGATATAGTTGGGGTGTTTATAAAGAGGGGGGTTAGGCAGGTGGAAACTGGCTCGATGTTAAAGAAGTGGGGTAAGATACCCCACAGTGTAAGTAATAATAACAAATTAAGTTTTTTGAATTATAAATAGTGAGAATTTTTCCCTTGTTTATTTGAAATGAAAATATTCCAGTTTATTAACCTATTCACCTATAATATCTGACTTTGTGTTTCAGTCAGATATGAATATAACTCTTAACTTTCATGTTTGGAAGAAGAAAATATTCTCTTCATCTCCATCCTAGGTGGACTAGCAAGAACAATATGGGGATGGTACAAACATTTCCATTTTGCTAATAGAGGGTTTGGGGCAAAAGCTTGAAATCTTGTTAATTAAAGAGATAAGCTTAGTGGCAAAAAATGGTGGAAAACCCCCAAATTTGCTAGCCCAAAATTATAGTTTTAATTGGGTGATAGATTAGCCAAATTTTTAACTGAGAAAACCTGGACATTATGGGACATAGAAGAGCTTAGATAAACTCTGTGTGTGTCCTAGCCAACTGGGAAACTGCACGAGCACGGGGAAGAGCCAGCAGGGGCCGATGGAAAGTAAACTCTGAATGCGGCCCCTGATTCATACACATACCCGAGCCCTAATTGGTAGAGTGAGGAAGCTTTATAATTTCGTTTTTTAAAAAGATTTATTTATTTATGCATACAAGCTGGGGTACAGGCCAGAGGCGTGGGGCGGCAGGAGGTTTACCAGAGACAGAGTGGGGAGCAGAACAGGCAGATGAACGGAAAGACACCGCTGAGGGGAGCAGCAGGCGAGGTAGGAGAGGTCTGCTGCACCATGTGGGAATCTCCTCGGCCAGGCGTTGAACTCTTGTCTCTGCTGCTGACAGCACCACAGCGCAGTGCTTAGCTGCTGTGCCACCAGGGAGGCCTGGGAAGCTTTGTAATTTCAAAGCATTTGACCACAATCTCAACTCAAGTCAATAGCTCATCAATAAGCTAGACTGACACAAGGATGCGCCTTAGGAACTCAGATTAAAATATACTAATAAGAATTAAGAGCTGAATAATGATATTACCAGCTATATGCTTCAGGGGAGAAAGATTCTATAGTTTAAGTGCAGGCAATTAACTTTATAAAGATCATTTAGAAAAATAACCGTAATCTACACTTGCTATAATATCTATAATGTTCAGTTTAAAGCAAAAAAAAAAAAAAAAAAAAAAAAAAAAAAAAAAAAAAAAAAAAAAAAAAAAAAAAAAAAAAAAAAAAAAAAAAAAAAAAAAAAAAAAAAAGAAAGAAAAAGATATGAGTCAAGTAAAGAACAGTATGATGTATATTCAGGGAAAAAAAATCCATAGCAACTGATTCCAGATAGGCTGAAATACTAGATATATAAAGGCTTCAAAGTAAATACTATGAATATGTTCAGCTAATTAAAGGAAAATACGATGGCAATGAGTCAACAAATAGGGAATTGCAATAGAGAAATAGAAATTACATTTTTTGGATTGGAAATTTTAAAATTAACAAGTAATAGAACCAAACTGAAAGATTCACTAATAGACCTAATGAACACATTTGAGAGAGCAGAAGAATCAATGAACATGAAATTAGACCAATAGAAATTATCCAATTTAAATAACAGAGAAAATATTGTAAGAAGGGAACAGAGAATCTGAAATCCGTGGGACATCAAAAAGACCAACATAGAAATAGAGGGAGTCCCACAGAGGAATAATGAGAAAAAGGGTCACAAAAAATATTTAAGCAAATGATGACTGACTTCCCAGATTTGAGAAAACTGTTATTTATCTATTGATAAAAGAAATGCAACAGACTTCAGAAAGGAAAAATACAATGTGATCTGCACTTACATACATTGTAATCAAACTACTGAAAGACAAAGAGAAAATCTTGAAAGCGGCAAGATCATGTGCAGAGAAACTATGATACAGTTAGTGGCCCATTAATCCTGGAATCTAGAAAGCCATGGAATGACATAGAGTGCTAAAAGGGAAAAAAACTTTCAGCAGAAGAATCCTATTGTTCAGATATAAAAAAAAAAATCATTTTCAGATAAGCCGAAACTGAGAAAGTTCCTTGCTAGCAGACCTGTTTTCTAACACATACTAAAGGAAGTCCTTCAAAATGAAAGATGATAGTCACAGAGAGGAATGAAGATACTGAGCTGGTCTCAGCCTGTTGATGGTGCTGGTCTCACCTAGGGAGGCCTGAAGCACTTACCTAGGAGCATAGTGTTCGTAGCGAGTCCCTACAGGTATTTCGTCTGCTGGGACTGATGCTGTGGCTGGCTTGTCCCTGGTGGTTAACACTAAAGTCATAGGATGCACTTAAAAGACCATCAAGGAACTTTGAGGAAGATTTATCATGCCCAGGTCCTGGAGGGTATATGGCAAGCCTGCGGCCACACAACAAGGTTGCAGGTAGAGCTACAGAGAGAACGTTGGCTTGGGACTCTGCCTTTATTAGGGTTCTAGGTTGGGGTATCTTTGGTTTCTTGGGTTCACTCTTCACTGACTAATTTAAAATATAAAAGTGGGAATTAGGGTATAGGAGGAGAGAGGCCGGTCACTCAAGTGGTCTTTTATCAGGCTTGCCTAGGGCTTCTTGGGTGGGGGTGGCCTAGTTCCTTGCCTGGTTGTTTTGTTGGTAACTGTGTCTGTAACAATATCTTCTTTGTCTTTTATTCTTTCAATTTCTTTACAACTGCAGGATTGTTTAAATCAATAATTACAACACTGTATTATTGGGTTTATAATATAGAGGGATGTGATATTCCTCACAGTAATAGCATAAAGTATCAGGGACAAAATTAAGCTGTATTGAAACAAAGTTGATTTATTTATGAAGTCGACATTAACCTGAAGCAGATTGTGAGTAGTTAGAGATGTGTACTTATACCTTAGAGCAACCGCTAAGAAAATAACTGAATATAGGGCTAAAAAATCAACAGAGGAATGGTAATACTATCCTCTAAAATAGTTAACAGAGAAGAAGGCACTACATGAAGAATTTTGTAACAATAATGGTGAGCCATTGAAAATAAATTAATCCAACCATATCAATTACACTGAAATTTTCAAATGTGAAATCTAAAAGCAAATAAATCTGGTACATGGAAGAATGTATCAACCCATAGCAATAATTCCATTAACTGTAAAGGCAGTAACACTCTAATCAAAATGCAAACACTGTTAAATTTAATAAGATAGTAAGACCCAACTACACGCTGTCTTCAGCACACATACTTCAGATTCAAAGAAGCAATAGGTTGAAAGCAGAAGTGTAGAAAATGCTGTGTCACACAAACAGAAACCATGGGAGAGCTGGAGGGCATATATTTATATCAAAAGTTAACCAGATGATTCTGATGTACAGTCAGAAATAAGAACCCCTCACTTTTACCCACACTGTGACAGCAGAGCATCAAGGAAGCCTTCTAGGATGAGGTAATGCTTGGAAGATAAATTTTAGATATCAATCAGGTAAACAGGTAACGAGTTGCAGGTTGTTTTACTAGAAGGGAGAAATGTATTGTGAGTCAGCATTCAGTGTTCGGTGAGATATAGTTGGGACTTGAGGGTAAAATGAGGGGTGAGGGATGGTGGGAGTCAGGCACACCTGGGAAGTTGGTAGGGGACTGATGATGAATGGCTTTGCCTGTCACCTACATAAAACAAAAAGCCTTTTAGGTTGGCATATTAAATTCAGAGCTTAGTCACTATGGAACATG